>CM032661.1:44767687-44778817 GCA_019095985.1 Streblospio benedicti
AAATCCATCTATTCAAAGTTTTCGTTAAAACACGGTCTTCATCTGTTTTTTATGAATTAACATTAGATATGAATTTGTTGTTTGTGCTTGCATTCAGATAGATACACAGAAAATATGTCGTTGTTGATAAGTTGCTAAAAGCAGAGGCTGCTCATAAAAAATTTGTTAAGATATGGTACATTAACTTTGGACATTATTTTTGTTTAGTCAATACGTCACACTGCAATTCTTGTCAGACTATTGTGGGTTCACTAATAGCTGTGTGAACATTAAAATACACGAAGTGGGTGTGCGATGATCTATTTACAATGCTCTGCTCTACCTGAGAATCACACATTATGCCCATCACAGTGCGACAGACAGGTAGAACTGGGCATCATAAATTGTAAATCCATCTATTCAACATTTTCGTTAAAATGTCCTATTCAAAGAAGCTTTTCTGAGGTGCATGTATGTTGCTTCTTGTATTTTCCTCCTCATGTCATTCTGTTCTTTCGCAAGAACTTTAATTTTTTTCTTTCAGTGGATTGTCTCTATTGACCTGGTGACCAGTCTTTTCTTGATGCTGACTTAGTGACTTCTGGTGTTCTGTGTTTCTTTCATCCAATGATCTTCCTGTTTCTCCCACATATATCTGTCCACACACATCACAGTCACATTCATTGACTACCCCACACTGTTCATTAATATCTAAAGGGTCTTTTGGTCTCACCAAACAATTTCGCAGGGTTTTTCTAGCTTTGGAGTACATACTTATGTTATGTTTACTATACACCCTTTTCAGTCTTTCCAATGTTCCTTTTCACACGTGCATTTCTTGTCACGAAGAGGAAGTGAGGGTTTTCTTGAGAGTTTAATATTTCTTTGTCCTTAAATTTTCTGCACATAAACAAGACATAATATGAAGGGTTTGGGTCTTAAGCAACTGCTTATGTATACATATTAGCTTGTTATTTTATCACAAAATGCAAATAATACTTTTAACACAAAGTATGTGTTCTGATATCTCCAACAACACCTTCAATAAAAACGATTTCTGAAAGTTAAACTTTGTGCATTGTGCTCTAGGAGTGTTAGGTGTCCAATACGGTCAATAATTGTATAACATACTGCGTAGTTTTTGGAGCAGAGGCTGCTAATAAAAATTTGGTAAGATATGGTACATCACCTTTGGACATTATTTTTGTTTAGTCAATACGTCACACTGCAATTCTTGTCAGACTATTGTGGGTTCACTAATAGCTGTGTGAACATTAAAATACACAAAGTGGGTGTGCGATGATCTATTTACAATGCTCTGTTCTACCTGAGATTCGCACATTATGTCCATCACAGTGCGACAGGCAGGTAGAACGGGGCATCGTAAATTGTAAATCCATCTATTCAACATTTTCGTTAAAATGTCCTATTCAAATCTGCTTTTTTGAGGTGAATTAATGTTGGATATGAATTTTCCTACTCATGTCATTCTGTTCATTCAGATATTTTTTTCTTATACAGAAAATTTAACTTTTTTTGTTTTAAGTTGGATTGTTATTGTTGACCTGGTGACCAGTCTTTAATCCACAGGATGCTGACTTAGCATATATATTTTCTGAATTTCTTTCATCATTAATGATTTTTGTTTCTCCCACACTTTAAAATACACACATCTGGTTATTCATGATTGATTGACTGTATACCCCACACTACAAATGCACAGGAACATAGCTGTTTGAAGGGTTTCGGTCTTACCAAACAATTACAGTTGCTAGTTATTTCAAAATGCAAATAATACTTTTATGTTGTGTTTAATACTCCAACAACACCTTCAGTCTTTCAAATGTTTTTTCACATACTGCATTTCTTCACACGGAGCAGGAAGGCTGGTTTTTTGCTAAAAAAAATTTGTTAAGATATGGTACATTGTCCTTTGGACATTTTGTTTAGTCAATATGTCACAAAGAAAATTCTTGTCAGACTATTGTGGGTTCACTAATACCTGTGTGAACATTAAAAATCCACAAAGTGGGTGTGTGATGATCTATTTACAATTCTCTGCTCTACCTGACTCTAGCACATTATGCCCATCACAGTGCGACAGACAGGTAGTGCAGGGCATCGTAAATTGTAAATCCATCTATTCAACATTTTCGTTAAAATGTCCTATTCAAAGAAGCTTTTCTGAGGTGTAGTGTATGTATGTTGCTTCTTGTATTTTCCTACTCATGTCATTCTGTTCTTTTGCAAGAACTTTAATTTTTTCTTTCAGTGGATTGTCTCTATTGACCTGGTGACCAGTCTTTTCTCGATGCTGACTTATTGACTTCTGGTGTTCTGTGTTTCTTTCATCCAATGATCTTCTTGTTTCTCCCACATATATCTGTCCACACACATCACAGTCACATTCATTGACTACCCCACACTGTTTATTAATACTGTATCTAAATGGTCTTTTGGTCTCACCAAACAATTTCGCAGGGTTTTTCTAGCTTTGGAGTACATACTTATGTTATGTTTACTATACACCCTTTTCAGTCTTTCCGATGTTCCTTTTCACACATGCATTTCTTGTCACGAAGAGGAAGTGAGGGTTTTCTCGAGAGTTAATATTTCTTTGTCCTTAAATTTTCTGCACATAAACAAGACATAATATGAAGGGTTTGGGTCTTAAGCAACTGCTTATGTATACATATTAGCTTGTTATTTTATCACAAAATGCAAATAATACTTTTAACACAAAGTATGTGTTCTGATATCTCCAACAACACCTTCAATAAAAATGATTTCTGAAAGTTAAACTTTGTGCATTGTGCTCTAGGAGTGTTAGGTGTCCAATACGGTCAATAATTGTATAACATACTGCATAGTTTTTGGAGCAGAGGCTGCTAATAAAAAATTTGTTAAGATATGGTACATCACCTTCAGACGTTTTTTTTTTTTGTTTAGTCAATACGTCACACTGCAATTCTTGTCAGACTATTGTGGGTTCACTAATAGCTGTGTGAACATTAAAATACACAAAGTGCCAGGATCAGGATTAGGTGGAAAAGTGCTACTCTGTCAGCAGGACGAGTAACCCTCAAATATCTATTTGTCCTGCAAACAATGTACTCGTCCTCCTTGAACAAACTCTATACCCGTATGACAAATTATTCAGAATTGCTACTCGTCAAAAGGACGAGTTGCTAAAACATTCTACTTGTCCTCCACTAGCTTTTGCTAGTCAATACGAGCGAACGAGTGGTGAATCCTGACCCTGAGTGTGTGTTTGATGATCTATTTACAATTCTCTGCTCTACCTGAATATGGCACATTATGCCCATCACAGTGCAACACACAGGAAGAACGGGGCATCGTAAATTGTAAATCAATCTATTCAACATTTTCGTTAAAATGTCCTATTCAAAGAAGCTTTTCTGAGGTGCATGTATGTTACTTCTTGTATTTTCCTCCTCATGTCATTATGTTCTATACACCCGTTTCAGTCTTTCCGATGTTCCTTTTCACAAGTGCATTTCTTGTCACAAAGAGGAAGTGAGGGTTTTCTTGAGAGTTAATATTTCTTTGTCCTTAAAATTTCTGCACATAAACAAGACTGCTTATGGATACAATCATATTAGCTTGTTATTTTATTACAAAATGCAAATAATACTTTTAACAAAAAGTATGTGTTCTGATATCTCCAACAACACCTTCAATAAAAACGATTTCTGAAAGTTAAACTCTGTGCGTTGTGCTCTACGCATGCAGGAGTGTTACGTGTCCAATATGGTCAGTTCAAACATGTCTCCTACAAGGTAATTATCAGCCAGATCTGCAGCATGATAAACCACTGAAACGACATGTAACCGTGTGATAAAGAAAGAACGTACATGTAAATCCTAGTTTACCTGAGATAAATGTTGGATCTTGGCCGTCAATGCGGCATTCGCTCTGACGATGTACTGGATAGTGATCCGTGTATGGCAGCCCATATGACCTGTCCACCAAGTCTGAAATATAAACCATGTGATGGTCTTCCTTTGTTTTGTGATCAACCTTGAAAATATTGGAATGCAGAGGATAACAAACACTTTAGAAGCAAAATTATGTGATCTTATTGACACAGATCTACTTTTAGAACACAACAATGATACAAAAGAAAGTACCTTTTTTGTTGAAGGTGAGAAAGAACATGTTGCTGTAGCAGGTGAACAGATGCTGGGCACAACTGATCACATCATCTTCCCCTTCTAAAATATAGAATAATAAGTCATGTAAAATTGTGGCCTTTCTATAAAATCATACACATCTACAGAGGCAAATTTTCTACAGGAAATAGAAAATACATGTGCAACAATAATTATTATACAGTAAATGACCATCTAACAGAAAAAAAACCCATTTCAATCATTACAAAATCCTTAAAATCTTTCCTAGACAGGACACAGATCTGTGAAAAATGCTCAAAAAACTTCAAAATATAAAATGAATAACAAAGCCAGTGTTGGAAATTCATGGTGAGAAATTGTGTGACATCAGGCAAGTATGAGTGCATGAAAGTTACTTGCCCTGACATTATGCGAAGAGGGTGAGAGGGCATACGTTGTCGGACATCAGGGCAAGCAATTCTAAAAGTTACTTGCCCTGAATAAAAGTTACTTGTTCCGGGCGGACAGCTATTTCCAACACTGACAAAGCCATGTGCAAATTTTTCTTAGACAGGACACAAATCTGAGTGAACGCTTAAAAATGTGCAACCAAGCATTATTGGTACCTGCTGCGCTCTGGGAGACCTCGCATCTGTCCCCGGTGAAGCCTTGGGGACAGTCGCAGGTGTATTCGTGGTCAGCCACGTCCGTGTAGGCGAAGGCCACAGAGTTGGGGCGGGCGGAGCAGGTGCCTCCGTTCTCACAGGGGCTGCTGGTACACACAGACAGCTCAGACTGGCACACGTCACCTAGAAACACACACGGCGAGATTATAGCACTCTGAGTATCAGATGTCAAACAAATTGACCTCTGAAATGTTTTGCCTGAGAGTGGATTAACATAATTTATGTGACCTGTTTAAATACTGCAACCTGATTGGTTGAACCCACCACACCCATCTGATACTCAGCTGTGATTGGTCACACTTCACCTATTGGCAATATAGTTCACTCAATACATGTCGGACATGTACAAGTAGGTTAAGTTTATGTGTGGGCCTATGATCCTCTCAATGTGAGAGATGTAGTGCTGTGCAGTGTATGTGTATTTATATGTTGTAGCATGTAATGATTGCTATTTTATGTTCCACCTCCGATGTGAAAGCTATTGCTAATAAATGTTCAAGAACAAACTCTTTTATCCTCCCATAATAATAACGTATGTATACACACACACACGGCTTGATTACAGGGATTGTCCTCAACAACAGAAGCAATGGAAAAACTGAATAAAGGAAACTTTTCTTGCCATTAGGTTGTAATGATGTAGGTAAATTATGGAGTAAACAATGGAAATTCTCTATAATGGAAGGATTTGTGACAGCAAATTTGGTTCCGTTGTTGAGGACATTCAATCTACACACTAAACATAGATGGATGCTATCTGAAGGCCAATCATTAATATTAGATTGCATCAAATATTATCACCACTATTAAGATGTCGGTGTAAATACCGGCTGATGTATGAATCAAAATATGCAAGATAATGATATAATTCCCACCAGAATACGGCCATGGGCAGTAACATTTTCCATCATGATACAATCCTCCGTAATAGCAGACTGCCGTCTCACAGTATCGTCCTAAAATCATAAACAGGATAGTTCAACAATATTTCATATTACACACTTACACAATATAAAAAAGTTTTTTAAAAAATCAAATCATTTTGTACAACTACTGTCTGTACATGGCTTTTTAAAATCTTATTGAGCAATCTTTTTAAATCTTTACGGCGCAAAATTTTGTTTCTTACATTCTTTCTATGAATTGTTGGTTACATAGAGAACAAAAATAATGAAACTACTCGCCCATTGCGAATCCAGGACACCTGCACGTGTAGCTGATGGTGCCTGCGTAGTCGGCCAGGATGTCTTCTTTGGAAGGCGGCACACACGTCCCACCGTTCATACAGTTCATAGACCCAGGGTCACAAAACTCGTAATCTGAAACCATCGCAATTTCTTAAGATGCTGCAATTGAACTAAAATCAGGGCAATATAGTAAGTTTCGCCAGTTAGTGATGATCTTCAAAATTGAGAATAACATCGATAAAAATGACTAAGAGTTACGTCACATCTCGATGAAGAGATGTTGGTATCAAGATCTATATTTGATACAGCCCAATCCGATAAAGAAAACATATATATCTCGGACTACACAAGACAAATCTTTCATATCAAAATAGCAAAATTGTTAAACAATCAATATATTTAAATGGTTGTGATAAATGTCAGCAAGATTTGACTAATAAACTGAAACTGTTAGACATCCAGTTTAGAATTAAAAAAATATATACATATGTTATCAATATATTCAGAAGATTTACCGTGCAAGCGTGAGTGGACAAGCTCGGCAGCTTGCTGAGCCACTAACGTCACCCACTTCACTTTCTTCTCCAGTTTTTCGTATCTCGTATAAAGAATGTTAGCTCCAACTTTGAGACCTGCAAAGTAAAACAGTATTTATGAAGCCTTAAAAGTTAAATCTAATAAAAGTACACATTGAGTACTATAAAAGTATATGGAAATGATTTTCCAGACAAGTAGGTCATCTTGCTCATGATCAGTGACACAAAAAAATACAAGGGGTATTGATTTAACACTTTGTTTTAAAATTCAAAAACAAATTAGGAGTTTCTAGTCAATTATGTGGCCTATTGGCAATAGGTAAGTTTGAGACAAAATGAACGTAGATATCTTGCTACTTGCCTGAGCCAACTTGTAGATAGCCTCCCTTCCAACTGAACCACAAGTCGTATGTGTCATCATCTTCTATACACGGTGGCATGGTCCCCACTTCAACCAAATCCCCGGTTTCACTTTTAAATGTGAACTTCTTCTCTTTAGGATTAAATGTTAGTTCAACGTTGGAAGAATCAGTCTGGAAACAAACACAACAAAATTGATTGTTCTTTGCTCTGAAGCTTTGTACAATGATAACATACTTTAAATCCTTTTAAACGAGACTATAAAAGATCTACAAATTATCAACATCATTATTAGACTTGTCATCAGTTGCTCATTTGCTTGTTTACCAGAATACGGACTACGCATACAATGTTTTAAGGACATTAGTTATAAGGTACTGAAGCACATAAGGACATGTTGCTATACAATTCGATTTATACAAGGTCACATCCTGTATAGAAATATCTTTAATTTTAAACATTTTAACGACCATTACACATGGCCTTTTAAGTTGCTAAATGCACAGTCGAGAGAATCACAAATCCGGTGAGATCTTACCAGCTTGTTGTCACTGCGTGCAAGTCCCACAACGATGGTGGCACACTCCTTGATGCACACGGTGGTGTGCGTTGACTCGAGGACACTGAAGTAGTGCTTTATCGGCACCGGGTCCACTGCCGGAGGGTCCAACGTCACCACAGAGATCTCAGCATCTACAGGCAACTCACACATTTCAGCTTGGTGTATTTCATATGGTGACAAAGAAAGCGGCGAAAATATGATAAAGATATGGTTTCAAATTGTGATGTCTTGAAAATCTTAAAGTCATCCCATGAAATATCGCATTGACTAGCCATTAAAAGGCATATATGTTCTGAATCCCTGAAATGGATTTTCTCTAGGACTAGATTGGTACTCACTGCATGCTTTCCATTGATGCTATCACAATTACGCCATGTTTGGTTTGATTTCTAACTAGGTTAGCATGCACATGTTTTATCTTTAAATCAACTTTTCACATCAGAATCACCAGTTAACATTTTTTTTTAAATCAAATCACTGAAATTTTGGCTACCCATGTATCAAAAATACATTACCTGCTTCTTGAAATACAATATATCCAAATTTATTAACATATTTCAACGCTTTCGGAGTGAAGTATATACTATCAGCTCTTGTTTCTTTCTGCCATTCTCCCAAGTAGACTGTGTGTCCATGGCCCATGCGATAATCTATAAAAAAAGGACAATTTCAAGCCATGAAAAAAGCTACATACATTTCAAGAATGTTAAGTTCTTATACAATAATTTAAAAGCTACCTTTAGGAACCAATACCTGTCATTTTGGCGAGACTTTCGTTATTACCGCAACAACTTCATCAGGTGAATGACAATCCTTACATTGTCATGTGACCGCCATGGATTGCCATTCAGCTCAATGAAGTTGTTGCCATACAACAAAAGTCTCGTCAAAATGACATGTATTGGTTCATACAGGTAGCTTATAAATTCTTGTACAAAATCCTGAATGAAAGAACCCAGGATGCTAGAAGTTTACATTCTTTGTACAATTCTTGTTTTAGTTTTGCTAAAATAGTCCCATGTTCACTTACAAGCTGTCCCTTCGTCGTTCCTGAATGCAAGCCAGAAAGGATACGCCACTGTATTGTGCCATTCTGCCATATATTTCACATCAAACAAGTCGACAGAATACTGAAAAAAAGGATGAAACATCTGTTGCAAATCATGCTTCATAACCAATTGGTAAATTTGTCTGTGTATATATTCAATCATACAATGGTGGGTGTTAGCTGTACTTTATTATTTTTAAATCTGATTACAAATTCACACAAACTAATCATAAATAAGTTAACAAGTAACACTAATTTTGTGATAATTCCTTAAAAAACTTACTTTTAAGGATTTATCGCAAAATTAGTGATACTTGTTGATAGAAAAAAGAAATCCAATGAATCTCTTTACAAATAAATAAGTTAAGTTTTGCTGAAGTTGTAGCAATAATTACATGATGTCCACTGTCATAGAGGTGTGAGGAGAAAACGGGTACTGCCCCGGAGATGTAGAAAAAGGAGTTGTTGGACCATGGAAGAGCTAAGAACACTCCCTCTATGTAGTCGTTGGGCTCCACATAAGTGATGTCACCTGCAAGCACAATATAATATAAATGCTTCATTTTACTCCCGAGGCATGAACAAGAGCTTTCCAAATGACACTGTCTTCCACATGTCTGGGCATAGATGTATTGGTCACTGACTGTTGAGTTTTTATTTTTGAGAAATAATATAAGAATAACGCGGAAAAAACACATAAGAATTTTGAGAAATTGTTTCAACATTTTCATTTAATGTGCAACCAACACAACCTTTATCTCATTCAAGATTGAACAATCAAGAGACGGAGTTTTGTCATCAAACATTAATTTTACTGGTACAATGAAAAAAACACCATATATTAATGTGTTCATACTCCTATGTTATTCACTCCAAATTTGTAGTCGATCCGATCCAACATCAACATAAACCCTAGATGGATCTGAACTCCTGCGAAGGCTAGACTCACAGTTTACATCACACTTACAGTTTACATCTTACATCAAATGAAAAAAATATGCTTGAAACAAGATGAGTAAAAGAAAAAGGTTGTCTGAATAATAATAAATGTAAAGCAAAAATAGATGAGAATATGTGAAGTAAAACTGGAGTTTAGTTCAATGATTGAAAAAAAGAGAAGATAACTGAATCAAATATATAGATACCTATTGGAACCTGTCATTTTTGTCTTTGGCAAGACTCACTCTTCTCTCAAGAGCTTCGCCGAAGCTCTTGAGAGAAGATAAATATTACTTGGGCATCAAATATTTTTGAATCAATATTTATATAATGAAACCCAATAGAAGTTGACATTCTTTGAAGATAACTGAAGTTTGCAGTAACTCCTGCTGAAGGCTGTGCTTACAGTTCCTCTTCCTGTAGAGAGCCGGCGGGAGGTTGTGCGTCTTGGCGTCGAAGTCCCACAGCTGTGGCTGCTGTATGAGTGCGTAGAGGCGGTGGTCGGCGTTGGGCTGGCTGGGCAGGGGCCCGTGGCCCAGCTGCACCACGTTGGCCCGGCCCAGGGACCCCCGCCACTCAGCCTTGATCGCAGACGATACCTGGTCGTCCACCTGCACACGGGGAGGAGGTGGAAATAGATGCATGGGAGTTCTTTTTTTTTTGATATATATTGGTGTTTATTTTTGTGAAAATCCATTTTTCACCACATTTGAATATTTTTAAGCTGCCATCTGGTGACAGAGGGAAGTCTCAGAATGGACATGTCCTCGAAAATATTCAAACATGGTAAAAATGGATTTTTACACAATAAGCATTGTTCTATCATCATAATCAAATGTTACAGAGTAAATATCATAGTCGATAAAGCTGTGTGGTGTCTACTGTCCGCATTATTTTCACCAGCAATTCTCAACACAGTGGTACATAAAAATCCTGACTGTGACACGAATTTTTGGTTTCAGGATAATCAATAAAAAATGTGGTTGTTTTGATTTTTTTTACAGAAAATGAGCTCATTTCTCTGCGTTCTAACATGACAATCAATTTGGTCTTGAATAAAACAAATAACCCCAATAATAAACGACCGATGGAAAATCGATAATAATTATGTAGGAGCGACATTAGGACTCACTCTGACTGTGATCTCCCCGAACATGGTGTTCACTTGGACCGTGAGGGCGAACAGTTTTCCTGGGATGAGCCGCGCGTTGAAGATGTCAGACACCGTATACACGGATCCCAGCTGGAGGTTTCCGTCATAGAGACGCACAGCGATCGTACGCGGAGCCGAGATGTAAATACACGTCCCAGCCACTCGCCTACAATGTGTGGGGAGTTTTAATGCAGAAAATAAAGCCACTAATATAGATTCCAGTATATTGGCTTGAATCTGAAATGCACGTTTTTTTTACAAAAGTAAATTATGTGCAAGTAAATTTTGATAACTCAATTTGATCTGGCTAGTGATTGATATTTCAGAACTTTTTTATGAACATCGAATGAAAAAAATATGTTTGAAACAAGATGAGTAAAATAAAAAAGGTTGTTTTCAATGATAATAAATGTAAAAGCAAAAATAGATGAGGATATGTGAAGTAAAACTGAAGTTCAGTCCAATGATTGAAAAAAAAGATAACTGAAGTTAGCAGTAATTAGTAATTACTAACCTGTTTTTGTTCATACATATGATAGGTCCCACA
>CM032661.1:44788952-44807343 GCA_019095985.1 Streblospio benedicti
ATTTTCACGGGCAGGACTTTGTCACCCGTGATGCCCTGACTGGCGTCCTCCACAAACGGATAGTCCTCATCGAACATCTGCACTGCATCGAAGACGGCATCCGTTCTCTGCATGACTCCCGTGACAGGCATCGGCCCGTAGCCAAACAGCAGGCTGCCCGGGGCGATGGGCCCGACCCAGGCAGGGTCGGTCGCAGACCGGAACGCCTCATCCAGCTGGCAAACAAACACTACAGTATTGAAGGCTTTCAGCAATGTATTTCAATTACTTTGATTTCAGTATTGATCTATGTCTTGCTCTTTAATGCAACTAATTGTTGTTTCCCTATCGAACACATTTATTTTATATAATTGTCATAACTTGGAACCCAGGATTGGACATCGTCGGTCTACGGGAATCTTTTTTACATTACACTGCACATATATTCAGTGTTGCTTTATCTACCTGTGGGTTATTTTTAGTGGGGAATATTTGCCTGGCTAATTTACGTCAAAATCAAAATCAATACTCGATTTTTCTTACTTGGTATTGTGGGATATAAGTACATTTGACGTTTAATATCTTGGCCTTCTGATTGGTCGGATTTGGTGTGAAACTTCCACAAATATCAAGGCGTTTGAATCACGGCTATACACTGCTTATACAGCTGTGAGATGACAAGACAACAAGACATTTGGAAAATAACCACATACAACCCGCGTTGTACCTGCATGGTGATTTTTCCGCTCAGTCCATTGAAGGTGACTCCGAGTCTGCAGACACGACCCGGAACTAGCAGATCCGCAAAGTCCACAGAGAACACCGGCCCCATCTGTCCAGAACCACCGTACAGCCTGAAACACAGCTCTAAATAGTCTCAAATATTTCATGTTATTTTTTTTTGAAAATAGATTCATTGGATATCTTCTTCTATAGACATATTACTTGATTTTGTGATAAATCCATTACAACTTTAATACTGTCTGAATATTTTCGGATATTTTCAATGTCCATCTTCTGAGACTTCCCTTTTCTGTCACCAGGCGGCAGCACGTGACACAAATTATTTTACTGTCACGTGCTGCCACCTGGTGACAGAAAAGGGAACTCTCAGAAGATGGACATAGAAGATGTCCGAAAATATTGAGACAGTACGTTCGAATGGATTTATCACAAAATCAAGTAATATATTTTTCATGTTATTTTCTACTCGGTTCTGGTTTTGACATTATAAAAAGTTAAGAACCATTTTTTTACTTGGCTTCTCGGACATTTTACTGTTTTCTCACCAGTGCTACAGGATCATTACCTGACTGCTATCACGCCTGGTTCGGGTATGTAAATGCATGTGCCTGGGGTGGATCGCTCAACATCCACAAAATCAGGGTTAATACACATGAGGATGCCTTTAGCTTGACTCGACTGCAGCTTCAAATGGGCCACTATGGTAAACTTGTACCTGCAACATATTTCACACTTTGAGAATTTGAAAACTTTCAAAGTCATATATAAAAAGAGAGGTGAAAAATGCGTTTTACAATTACAGTGATGTGTCTTTATTGCATGTTATTTCTGTCAAATCTAGGATAAAATCAAGTTATTTTCCTTAGAAAATCAAGAACATGCAATTACCGGAGCCGATCAAATTTCCACCCGCCCTCAGGCCGTTTGGCATAAAAGTCTTCTCCGTACAAAGCACAAGCTCGGTCATCTTTGTGCGCACCACAATTTGTGGGCGTACCCTGAACAAAAAAATATTGCCATGATTAAAATCAGCGGTTTCCATACACAGTTCATTTACCTTTACTTTTTTTGTATGTCGTTTTCACTTGGCCACACTTGTCAACTATGTTTTTAAAAACAAATACCGCTAAAATTCCAACCTATCTATTCTGCTACCCTATTGTCAAGTTGGACAAGACTTGGGCGTGGTCATGACTTAACCAGAAAATCTAGCCTTTACATAGTTGTTTTAACAAGAGTGGATAACTGTATAAACATTTGAAATGAATATTTACGGAGATTGTTGGTACGGCATCTTGCAAAGGGTAGATTTCAGGATTGGTCCATGGAAAGAATGCACGGTCATGTTTCATGTCTACTGGATTCATCTGAAAATATATATCACAAATAAGTAAGTACATAAGACCTGTAGAGCAGGTTTAAACAGATTTGAAGTTGTTCTTTTTCACCGTACACAGAACGATGTATCAAACATAATAAACAATTTGAAAAATCTCACCGCATTTCAACCTCACATAAACAAAATTTACACGATTATGAAAATGCTCTCTAAAAATCTTGAATGATACCAATGAGGATCCTTGCCGAAGACCACACAACTCTTGATGGTGAAGAAACGTACTATGCATAGGTTATTCTGAGAGATTTTAACGCATACTTTCCATTTGTCCCAATGCTAATGTGCCCAACAAAACGTGTCCCATTTCTCTTAAATCGGACCACAAAAACTAAATCTGAATTAGGGGATCTGTTGAACCTTTAATGTGTACTCAAAGCTGAGCCTCGTATATCGTATGTTTCGTGGAAAACAAATAAGATTTTCGTGTCAACTGTGCGCAGACTTTTCCAGTCCCTGATTCACAACAGCTCATTCAGCAGTCAATTTTACATACACACGAATTTCTGGAAAGAATTATGCAGTTTTTAAAGCCCTGGATGCCTGCTAAATTGAATATATTCCCGTATTGATAAATGTGCACATCGCGGACGGACCACTGGATTTCAAGTGATGACGTCTTAACGGAATAATCAACAAATTAAGACTATTACGACATGAATTATAAATACCTGGTAACTGGCCACTAAAGTCTTGCAAATGTAATCAGTCCAGTGTCTGCACAGAATGGAATTTGTTTCGCCACAACCAAGAGGAACACCTAAAATTGCAAATAGTGCTTACATAAATACTAAAATGTTCACATCTCATTACTAGTTTTTAGGGTTTCGGAATTGATAATAAGTTTCACATAGCACCGAAAAACATCATGATAGACAAATACCGTAAATCATTAAATCTTCCATCAACGGCCAGGCGGCTATTGGCATACTTCTTCTTGAGGGGGAGGCGGTTATTAGAGGGAGGCGCTTAATAGAGGTCGGCGGTTAATGGAGTTAGGCGGTTAATAACGTAGGTAAGACATAGCAATCTTGTTTCCAACGATGCATGATTTTTAGGAGCTTTTCACAATTCAGCCTCGTTATAATACGTTATGAAATCGAAACAGACTCGCACATGGATCATTAAATGCTTTTACAATAGATTGAGGGGGTCGTTTATCAGAGGTAGGCCTTTAAAAGAATACCTGCCAGCTAAGGGGGCATTTAATAGACATAGGCTGCTATTAGAGGTAAGCCATTGATAGAAGATACATGATACATAACGGTACATGATAAAGAAAAATAAAGAAAAAATATGAAAAAAAACAACATGGAAAAACATTATGTTAAATTCATGAAACAGAACAAAAAAAAACATATAAAACATTATTAATCAATTGCATGATCAATTACTTACCAAACACTTGGAATTCTATAAGATATAAGTTCTTGGTTCTCCAATAATACTGAGCCTGCATGACAGCGTAGCGGTAACCATCACTTGGTGGAGGCCCCTTAGTACAGTCGAATGACACGGACTGCAAACAATAATAGCAGAGATGTGAACTTATTATTAGCAGAAATATCTTAATTTGACCAAACATCTAAATCCAAATTGAGAAAAATCTGAACGCTTTTCTGTTTATAGAGAAGCAATAACATTTGCAACTCGATGAAAAGTGCTCAGAGGGCACAGCGTCACTAGAATAACGTTGATTCATGGGCAATAACGATGTTTACTTTCCAATCAAAGCATTAAAGCAGAAAGAAGTCTTGTTGGATGTGTGATTCACTCTTATGTTCTTGGCATTGGATTTTAGGTGCTTTCTAAACATGGCCAAAGTACATCTATTGCCCATAAGTCTACAATAACCCTTGATGTATGAGATCGCCAAATGAGGCGATATTTTGATGCGAAAGTAGCCCTTCTTTTCAACCAGCTTTTCATATTGAAAGTCTGCCTGTCATCAACCGTGAATTTTGCATGTCAAACATAAGTAATGAAAATTGTGTGGCAAATAAGTAGTGTATAAATACTGTTGATATTATTTTTCTATCATTTGGAAGAGCATTTTTTTGTGCATTGGAAAGTCATTTCGGGCAACTAACTTCCATCGCCAATTACTCATATTTCTATGAAAATTCACTCAACATATTATCTACCATTTTGAAGGGAATCCCCTGCTCTCTGCGATAGAACAAAAGAGGCTTAATGTTTTCAATGGTGTCATCAGTAGCTGGTCCCAAAAAAACAGCCTCGAGATCTTACATCTGCTTCGAAAAATGCTAGTACAACTAGTCTCCATAGCCTGTGGCTTCATAATCGGGCGTTTAAAATATTGGAGAGACTGATTAATGCTTCCCAAGGCGTACCACATGCACATGTGTACATGTGCGACCAATGAGAAACGAGTTCAGGTTAAAATTATGGAAAAAAACATCCACAAAGATCAACATTTTTACGATTTAACGTCCAAGATAAAACTGTTCCTGTAGTGTTTATAAATTGGTATTTCTTAACAGAAATCTACTCGTGTATTCAGAATCGCATCGACATTCATATTCTTACAATTTAGTAACAGGATTATGGATTTATTTGTCTAGATCTTACAAACATCGAGCTCGTATTGCCATTGATTCAAAATGACTGTCAAATGATGTTGTTTTGAAAGGTGTAGTTGACCCCCACCCACCCCCCTGGACGCCAGCAGATGAATAGCATGCAGACCCCCTTCGTGGCAGGGTCGGGAAATTATTTCGAACAATAAAAACGTCTTAGATGTTCACTAGTTTGTCAGCCATTTGTGTTGATTAAGAATTATTGCACAGCTTTTAACATTACGACACCAGTCTCTGACTATAGGACAGGTACTTATCCATGACCCTGATAATTCATAACGTACCCCTCAAATCACCATTATCGTCAACGTGAAAATCACTAATAATACCAACTTTGAGTAACATTTTTGATAGCCAGATTTTGAGTCACAGGTTCATAATAAACTATTTGAAATTATTTATGATTTAATAGTTATTTATAAACTATTTGATATGACGTTAGAAGACAGCATTTTGATAGATTTATTCCTCTCATATATAAACTAAATGCATCTTCACTTCTACAAAAGGGTTGCTCTCCTCAGGTAAAAGACTAACCCATGCCACTTGCCAATTTAACTTTTTCACTGCCACACTATTATTTACTATCATTTGCCAGCATAATTCTCCTTATCAATTGCCAACAAAAATTAGCTGCAGCATAAAACGTTTTGCGTGTTCAAATTTTTCATTCATAAACTTCACAGTTATCACTTCAAACTGTCATAAAATCCCTTCGAATTACTCCATTTGAACAAATTAAAAACTTACTGAAAACAAAATCTGTTTTGCATCCTGTGTTGCATAAAACTATTCACGGAAATATTTAGTTTCTAAAATAACCAATAGTGTCAGGGGGTCCTTATATATACATTTTATGCAATGTGTTTCACAAGAAGAAAATTCCCTTGGAAGCAATAAATCGGTTTTAATGTGGAAAATCAATCAATCTTTATATAATGATAATCCTTCTAAGGGCGAATCACTTAATGGTGATATATATTTTTTTAATCATTACAATGTCCCCTCATTAAAAGATGAACCTCAACATTTCTCCACGTGACAGCTCAAAACAGGTAAAGGCGGATTGTTGCATTTTAATCCTGGTTTGCCTAATAAATCAATTATGTGAGGTTATTACCCATCATAAACTAAAAAAATTTACAGCCGAGTGTTCCTCAATTACTTATACAAATAGTTAACTACATGTCAGGTCAATTACAGCCAATTATTGCTGCAAACGAAGTGATTATCCGTCGCATGTTCTGGCTGTCAAATGGCAGATATCTTGGATTTCACACGAACGAAATCATCGTAGCCCGACAATATACCACTGTGTTCTGTACGACGATAAGATCGTTGTTTGGCAGTTTATCTGCTGCTTTTAAGATACGATTAGATCGTTATTTCATAATTTGGCACCGAAAGGGTTAAAAGGAATGTTGAAGAAATGAAGAAATTGATGACCTTGACCTTCTTTTGACTCCAACCAGTGTCATCGTCCATAAAACCCCAAAGCCAAGTCAAAAACACACTGGCTCCTGATAACTATCCGTTTGCATCGTGTTACAAATTTTTTTGAAGCAAAATCAATGATATTTCCTCACAGTATCATGATTTTTATGATTGTAACAAATCAATTATGACAAGATACAAATGATATTTTTGTAAAATTGTTAATTTTCTATGAAAAGTACATGATGACTAATGAAGCTGTAGGGAAATGATCAGATTTTAGCACATTAATTTCACCCCTATATATACAGTCTATCTTTCTGTTATAAGTGGAGGGCTGACTTCATCATGGAAAGAGCAATAAGGGCAATTGCCCAAAAGTGGATGGAGGTGATGAGGATGCAAAAGTGATATACCTGATGTTGAACTTGCCTTCCTTTTGTCTTTTGAATATTAACACCTATAGTAGGATTACACTGGTACGCTAGTAATTGTGATATGACTATGCTGAAAGTAGTCAACCACAAAAGATGCCTTGCCCTACTTGTCTTTTAAAGCAAGAGGTGGGTGCAGATTGGGGAGGTAGGGGTGGGGATAACACCATTGACACCACATGTGAGCTACATGAAGGCATCGAACGTTAATACCTACAGCATGTAAAAAGATGTTGCAACATATAGAGCTAGAATGCTCTATATATATATACTACCGACCATTAATGCATAGTTCTTTTGTTTGTGTCAGGGTATTATTAGAGTTAATCACCAGCACATGAATAGATTGTTTATAGGTCAGAGGGACGTTCTAAAAATAATGGCCTCCTTGGTTAAATAATACCCTCATGAACTAAGTGGACCGTAATATTGATTTTAATTGTGCATGCAAATAGTAATAAGAATGAGATTCATAATTGTCAAAGATCAATATTTGGGTTATAATTAATTGGAAGAGTCCATTTGCATGAGGTGTGATACCTTTATTTTAAAAAATTCAATTAACATTTTAGTGATTTAGTACAATGCATCACTCATTAATACAGAGAGCAGTGAGTATTTTTGAACTATGTATTTCAAAGATCAATATTTAATCACCTTGGAGTTTTTGCATTCTGTAAAAAAATAAGACCCTCCAGAATCTGACCTCTGTCCTGCGGCCCACTATCTTTATGAAGACTGTTTTTAGATTCTGGAGGGTCTTATTTCACAGAATGCAAAATCCAAGGTGATTATCTAACACATAACACACTACTTTATATACACCTGTTTACTTTATGTTCAAAATTGATTTGGTAGCAAAATACATGATTTACCTCTCAAATATCATCATCGTCAATTTGGAAGACACTAATAATACAAACTTTGAGTAACATTTTTGATAAACAGAGATTTTGTGTCACAGGTCCATAATAAGCTATTTGATATGACAATAGAGGACAGAATTTCTATATATTTATTTGTCCCATGTATAAACTTAGTGCATCTTCACTCTTACTGGAAGGGCTGCTATCATCAGATAAGACCCATGGCACTTGCCAATTAAAAAGGATGATGATGATGATGATGATGATGATGATGATGATGATGATGATGATGAAGAAACTGATGATGACCTTGCCCTTCCTTTAACTCCAATTCAATTGAGACAAAGATTGTTGCTTTGAAGTAGAACTTCTGAATTCCATAATAATCATACCTGCCAAACTTTTGCAGATGAACTCTTACATAATTATTCGTAGTTTGGAAAGAGCAAAAGGAAGTTCAAAATCAGTTTTGTGAAATATCTTGAAAATTTCTCTTGGGGGTAATTTGGAAATCACTAATAATACAAACTTTGAGTAACATTTTTGATAACTAGAGATTTTGTTGCATCTTTACTTCTACTGAAGGTTGCTATCAACCCATAGTACAAGTGACTTGCCAATTTAAAATGAAGACAAAGACAAAGAAACTTAACTGATGATGACCTAGCTGTATTCAATGGACTACTCATGTGCCACGTTAAAATGATTAAGAAGTTTATAACCAGGTGTCCACTAAAACGTTCATGAACCAAACACTAAACGTGAATTTCTCTACGTTAAATTGCTGCTCTTCCATTGTTTTGTGACTTACGCTACATGTTTAATTAAGACGTTTTAAAGTCATGAGCAAAGATTGTAAGATAAAAAAAAGCAGTTTTATTAGGAAAGTAAGAAACTTGAAATAGAAGGAATGAAAGGAAAGGGAAGACGTAACAGACTTGGGATGCAGTCGTGCAGAATTCATGGGTCTGATAAATTTTGTGACCAAAACGCTTGGAGGGGACGGTTGAGATGTAGACTGGGCAGCCAGACCACACCCTCTGAATGAGGAATAATTACGAACTGCTCAAATAAACTTAGCATTTTATATTGAATTGTGAAATGGGCTCATTATCAAAGAACCATTTCTAAATGAACACATTGTCTCTCCAAATCGATCATGTAATTTCCATCATAATGAAAGCTCCCCCCCCTTCCCCAGTCAAGAGCAGCCACAAGTGTCACGCTAAACACTAATAAACCACCGGATTAGCACTAACCTCGAGTTAATCTTGTGCATAATCTCCCAAGTAGACATTTCCAACAGGACACACATAAATGTTCAAGATGCTGGACATGGATATAATTATGAGTTTAACAGACAGTTTAACCTCCATATAATAAAAACGCCTCTATTATTAGACCAATTTTTGCATCTCTAGCTTCCATTAGGAGGTCACTAACATCTTACTGCAAGACATCAAAGCCACCAATGTTTTAAACTGCATACAATTTTATTTGATGATTGAAAAACTTCATTTGCATATTCATGTGAGTGCATCGTGTCACAAATATATATCTTTCATTATTGTTATATACAACTTCAAAATTGAATTTTATATAAAATGCTTAACACAACAATTTGTATACAAATATTTGAATATTTCTATGCACAAAGATTTCTTATTTGATGCAGGACAACTTATTGCTTATTGAATCTTTCCAAGAAGAAAGTATTTTGTGAATGAATTTGAACCGGCTATATATAGCAGCCAAATTGCTGTTGCTGGTGGGAGGGCTGAAGTCATTGAGTAAGAAAGTTACTTGGGTCTGGGGGGAATGCAATGGCAGCAACAGCGATCAGTCTCAATGACAACCTAATCTTCCCTTTATGTGAATTTTATTTTCATTCCATAAAAAGGTAGTACAGTAAAACCTATAATAAGACCATTATTTTCTTTGTATATTTCTGTCACTGCTTATTATTCCAAAAAGACTAAAATGAACATGAATATATTTATTTAAATTTCAAAGTAATAGCTTCCTGTTCACAAAATTACTGTTGCTGATGTTCACATGTGAACATGAAGCTATTGCTTTGAAATTTAAATAAATATATTTATGTACATTTTAGTCTTTTTGGAATAATAAGCAGTGACAGAAATATACAAAGAAAATAATGATTCCATATACTGCATACCTAATTAACAGAACATCATAATAAGACCATTATTCAATTACTTCAATTTCACCGCTATCCACAAGATAGAAAATACGAATAGGTCAATTTTAAGCTGAACAAAGCCCATCTAACATGTACTGCTGTACAGAACATCCGCTTTATAACCACCAGGGTTCGAATTCAACTTTTATGACAGTTGGCAAAGTGTCGCTGGTGCCTAAAATCTTAACTGGCAAAATGGATCAATCGAAAATATGCTCAAAGAATCATTTTCAAATTAAAGCGTAATATCTCAAAATCCATCGTGTAATCTTCAACATCATGAAAGCACCAGCACCCACAGTCAAGCCGCCACCAGCATCATGAGCAGTAATGAACCAGCGGATTAGCACTAATCCCGTGTTAATCTTGTGCATAATCTCCGCATTAGCAAGTAGACATTTCCACAGGGTCATTGATGGCACATGTTCAACATGCTGGACAGATACAATTGCGAGTTTAACACAGTTTAACCTCTATAAGAACACCTCTAATAGTACGTCGACGAAGGCTAAACATACGAGCTTAAAAAGTATACATGTAGTTTTTAATTTCATTTCAGTTTCAATGTAAAGATGGCAAGGAGATGATTCCAGCCATATATCACATGCCGTGGTTTATTGCAAGCACATAAGAGTATTTGAGGCTTCAAATTTGCAATGGAAAGTGTGTCATGTGTCGGAAAATAAACACACATATAAAATAGAAATATTATCAAAATCCTATTTATTTCTTGGGAAATTAACATTGAAATGTAGAGTTTAGGTGTTTGTTGTTGACGCGCGAATATGAAGCTTTACTAACCGGTATTTTGACATAAATCACTCAATGAAAGGAGGGCTGTTTTTTCACTTTTGTGGTCGCAATATATGCTCGAGATGAAAAATCTCCATAAACAGGGTTTGACATAAGGACTGAAGGCAGCTTTTACATTTTGGTCTGTTGAATAAAAATCATACATGGACCAAAATCAGGTATTGGCACTCAGCAGATCATCAAAAATGCATGTTTGTAGCTTCCCCTTTAAAGGGAATTCATAATTGAATACATTGACATAATAACATAATTTCTGTATTTGTTAAAATAAGGATGATGATTCAAAGCGAGTATTTTGTTTTTCTAATAATGCATATTGGGACTGCCAAAACTTTTTAGACCACAGGTCTACCCACTGGTAAAAAGCTGGTAGTGGCACAGTTTTCAAGGTAGACCAGGGCCAGGTCTACCACTTTGTCGAACCCTGATTACCCTCTATGACGTTCAACAAACTTTGCTGTTGAATGTCGAGTCATACATGGAATTTTCATTGTCATTGAGAAAGAAATCAAACAAAACTGCATGTAGTTGCAAGCGCGTGAATTCATCTTGAATAACTCATTGTAACGATGATAATTTATTATTTGTAAAATAGGATAAATTTAGCCTCTTTTTTTACAACGCCATATGCATATTCCATAATTTTAATGCAACCTTTTTTGTCATTGGTCGTCCATGTAAACAAGTGCAAGTGGCACGCTTTGGCAAGTCTTTATCAACCCCTGCAATATTCTAGACGCCCATTACGAAGCTGGACAACAAACAGTAACTTTATTGTGCAGACAGCATGCAATTTTCATTCGCTGGTGAGAAAAAATTCAAGCTCAAACTCATGCCGTTGCAAGTGTCATGGCGAATAACATCACAGATTTCTAAAAATATTTGCCTCTTCGAATTTCAGAATATAGATAATTCCGTTGGAAGGTTCGCAATCAATGCCAGAATCCGGAAGAATTTTCGGAGTGGTTGACGGGCATTCAATAGGATGTAATAGCAGTCACAGAAAGTAGTCATGTTGACACATCTATAGTTCATGTTTATTACGTGAATAAAAAAATTAAAAAAATTATTACTAACCCTAAATAGCTGTGAATCAACTTCCCCACATGTGTGATTATCGGCCCCTGCCGGGGGTCGCACAGTGCCTGTCGCGGCTACTGGCGCAACGTTCTGAATAGCTACAAGGAACTTCATGCCTCCAACTGCAAGTACAAAATACCTCGATGTTTATACTCGAACTAGATGACTTGATATGTTGATGCACATTATACTTGACATTATTTTTTCACTAAATAGAATGATGACGTACCCAGATCAGTTTTACACCAACAACACAAGTTCAACTTTGTCTAAACAAAATTTAGAATAACAAAATCAGTAAAGTTTCTTTTAATACTGATTTACACTAGCCGATTGAAAGAATTCGATCTTTTCTAAATTATACAGTTAAATATAGTTCGTTGTAGCTCATGTTTTTTCCAATGAAAAATGTGCAAAGCAAATACTTTTTTTAGGATGAAACTTACTGATGTCTTTGTCTACTATAGACAGTAGACTGATTCGTGAAATCACATGTTTTGTTCCTAAATCAATAGCAATGAAGTTGATATTATCTTCATCGTTAGTTTGGAACAAATGCTGAGCTATAGAATTGCCTCTACAATAAAAACGCATATTATTTAATAAAAATTAATATGGAAAATGTACATTTAGAGATGAAATACATCCCACACATTATCACAATGCAAACTTAACTTACCCAATATTATCTATAATTCGCGGCAGAAGCGTTGCATCTCCAGAACTAGACATGGGTGTCTTGCCTAAAGCAACATTCTGTATGGCTGAAAGGATAAAAAACACTTTAAACCAAATTATAAATACAGTACAGGTCCAATTATCCGGCTTCCAAATATCTAAAAATACACATCATCTGGACCACCTTTCCAGGTCTGATTGTTTTAGATGGACAGAAACTTTTGCGATTTGTTTAATTTAGACTATTTCTTGGTTATAAAAATTGTATTTCCCTGAAGAGCACACTCACGCGTTGAAACACTGAAAAAGACTTTTAATAAATTGAATGAAATGTGCAATATAAGTTGACACAAAATCTTCATTCATAAACTTAAAAGGCTGCAGAGTTATGAAAACCTATCAGACTACCAAGCCACACTAAACCCATGTACCAGGATATTGATAAAATTTGAAAATGTTCTTGTTTAGACTCAACGCTTGCCAATCAATGCAGCAATATGTTTTACTTGTCACTTATAATATACAGGACGGCCAACCCCCTTTCGTGAATTTTGTATTCTCGACGTCCCAAATCAGTATTTTCGGGGTCCAAATAATTTTCATGAAGGTTCATACTTACGACAGGTTTCACATTTGTTGATACCACAGTTCTGCATAGGACCTGAAGTAATAATAAGGCAAACATTTAGGAACGTAGATTATAAATGGATGATTTGCTATAATTTTAAAATTTCTATAAAGTTATTCTAATATTCATCCAAAATTACATTCTTTTTAAATGGTGAGAACCTAAGCACGGGACATTAGCTTGTGGACCCATTCTAAAATACTTACTATAAACTTCTACTTCCGTGAATCTAAATGTATCTGTCTCATATTCGACAGATTGCACAATAACATATCGCGCTGTCACTGGAGGATTGCACTGGATGGGGATTATCTGAAACAGATCAAATTCTAAATTGCATGCATTTGACATCAATGGACTTTACTTTCAAAGGTCTCAGATAAAATGTGTTCTAATGTAGTAAAAGCTCTTTTCAAACACTGACATGCTTTTTAATATATAAAAATATACTTTGCAAACTGAGCCTCATTGTCATGTAATGGTTCAAACATCACAGTAACATATATAGGGAATTTTGCAAATGAAGAACCAGCATTTTCGAAGCTTCAAGTCAAAAAAAAAAAAATGCAGTATTGCAAATCAATACTGAGTTACCTGATAATTTTCTGTCGTGCCTTTGAAGCTCCCACAGACATAGTAATTAGAATAGCTTGACCCATGTGGCAGGGATAAATCTGGGTGTGCATTTAAAATGCCCACTTGAAAATTATAGTCCCAATCATCTAAAATAGACAATTCAATAACTTAAGTGGTTCATATACAAAATCAATTAGCAGCCTGAAAAAGATTTTTGGTTTTCTAATATACAGTTAATCATCTTTGATCAGCAGTAAAATAATCAATTAATCTAGTATAAAAAATCTTGATTATATTTTCACGACACTGGTACTTACTGAAGTCTGTAGTGATGACACGAACTGTCACAATTGTCTGTGTTTCTTCCAGATCTATCACTATCCATGGATAGACCTGATATACGTTCAATGCAGAAAAGAAAAAATCACTGCCAGAAAAAAACCTACGAAATTCAAAAAAATATTTTAGCACTCTTTGGGTCACCAACAATTGATATTTTCAGTAACAAACATGACTATTATCTTTATTTTAATTCAATCCTTTATCTTGGTGTATGTACTAATCATGTAACAAAAATTCATAAGACAGGTGTCCAATAAAGAGATGTCTACAAATGGAGATGCGACTGTGAAATGCAGTTGTACCTGTTGAACTTTAATTTAAATTGAGCAAGTAAAACTTTGAGTTATCCCAAATTTTGGTTTAAAAGTAATACAAAAAAAATGGTTCTTTGTTCACGTTTCCATATATTTGAGTTATCGGAGCTCGAGATAATCAGATCCAAACTTTGAAAAATTTGTAACCATCTGCAAACATGTTTGTCAACATTTAAGTCATAAATAGAATAATGCTTACACAATCCCATCAGTGATACGGCCTTTGTCTGTATCAATTTGTTCAGACGATACTAACACAGGCTTGCCCAAGGCTACATTCATCATATCTGAAAAAAAGACATAGATTTCTTTAACTGTACAGATCATGAATTAGAATACATCAAGAGTAGAGATACTACTAAGCATGATTGATTAAAAATAATTGAAGACAAAGAAAATTACACATACCACTACTCGTGCAGTGATATTTGTTGTACGTGCCATAAACAAGTTGAATGCATAGCAAGACAAAAAGCAAAATGCTTCTGCCTACTGCACCCATTACTGAAACAGAAAAATTTCAAATATTTTTAAAGAACACATTGGTTTTAAAATGACTCATGTTGTCTCTTTTAAAATGTCGAATTTGCCTGCATCATCACCAACACTGCTGCCATCAATATTTTCTGTAAGAACATTTCAATTCAAAGTCGAAACACGCTTTATAACACAAAAAGCCAGAATTAGCTCTATAAATGTCTCATTTTTGGGAGCAACTTTTGAAAGTGATGTTGATCTGATTTCCATATTAGTCAGATTCAGTAGCTTCATTAATAAACAAGTTCATTGGCTATGTTTTTGTTAATTTATAATAAGTGAGTTCTTTTAATCTACAGCTGAATATTGGATATTAAAAATAGTCAATATTTCGATGACTGACAGTCCATCTTTTTCAAAGAAATGATGTTATTTTCTTGGAAGAAAACAACCTCGAAGGAGTGTTTGTTCAGTGCTGGGTCCCCCTGGCTGCCCCCTCCTCCCTCAATAAGGATAGGTAGGCATCTGGGATCTCTACTACGTCATTTCTATTCAACTTGCACTATTCAAACTTGGCTTACTTGCGCTCGCGGGTAAAAAAAAGTACTTTTTTGAACCTGGCCCCGTTAGTACAATGTGTGCATATCATTAAATTCCTATTTACGCGCTACATTATAAGAAAATATTTGCCTTAAACCACAGATTAAACCCTTGTATACTAACCTTCAAATCCCGTATAGTATTTCTTTTATGAACAATCATTTTCTATCACATTTCACCTAAATTTACGTTCTTTGAAATTTAAAATGTCATTTTGACCAGCAAGTTGCAGACGAATGCGTAACTACGTCACGGGTACCTGCTGACATAATGTACTCATAAATATAGTACTTTCTACCGTAAGGAATCAGTTTCATGTTTCAGTTTGTTATGACAATGATTCCAGGTTCTGATTCTCGAGAGGGGGAGTGGGTGTGGGGGGGGTGCGCATTTCAGGGATCTTGTGGGTTTTTGTATTTGCAATTGATAGAGAGCGTCAAAAACTATGAAAAATTTGTGTTTTTGGTCGGAAAGGGGGGGGAGCATTCGTGGCCTCTGGTTCTTCCGATGCGAGGAGTCTAAGATTCTCTAAGATGTAATTATGAAACAATCAAGTAGATTATATATGGCGTGTTTTATCATTTATTTTTATGACACAAATTGGAGACACTGAAAAAATATTAAAGCAATACAACATTTATATAGCGCTACTACTTCTCAAAACAGGAATTTGAGTGCGCTGTGCAGAAATAAAAAAAAATAGAAATAGACATAATAATTTCACATCAACTCCCGAAAACGGTGGTAAAAAGAAATGTTTTTACATTGTCCCTGAAAGCTTGAGAAGTTTCTTTTGACTTTATATGTACAAGTAATGAGCTTTGCTATTAAGCATTTATTTTGCAGTGAAGGCAACTTAATTGATCTTAATTGAGGGAGGAATATACCCTACCCTATTCTCAAGTCTCAGCAAAAATCCAGGGCCATTCTCACTATTTTTCTAACCATTCTCGTTTCACAATTTCACAATAATTTCTAACAATTCTCACAGAAAATTAACCCCCATTCTCATTTCTCATAAAAATGTGAAAAATGCAGGGGGGGGGACTGGAATATCTTTTAAACTCATTCATATTATTTCTGAAGAGCTTCCTGTAGACAAACAACTGGATGTTAAAATATTGAATTTTATTATAAGCTTTCTAAATACAGGACCAACCATCCTTAGTGAATATTATTTCAGGGAAGATCCTCTCACTATGATAAACACAATTACAGACAAGCTACAGTAATAATCTCCCATCAATATGGAATATATATGAAAACAAACGTTCCAAAGAAAATATGGAAAGAAAATTCAGAAAACTTAACATTATAATTAAAAAAGTAGGTAATTTGAGGGGGAAGCCAGAGGGAAATGCTTATTGAAATACCCATGTGATGGGTTTGTGTCCAAACAATTCCACCCCGTTTGTTGATAATCCAAGAAGGGTAATAACGGTAACCATGGCACGTATGAAAGTTGGAATTAAAGATAAAATTAATAAAATCAGAAGCAGACCATTCAGTATTTATGACAGGGTGGGGTAGGAGGATTTAAGGGCTGGCCATGAACTTTGTCACAATGTTTGGAGGGGGCTATCAATTTCTTCACACACTTTTGATGGGGGGATTTTATCAATTGTCAAACAGAAAATTTACCCCTATTTTTAGAGATTCTGTATTAAAATTTACTGTTTTTTATATCATGGATATCCATCAAATATGATTTTTAATTAACTGACAATGATTGCGTCAACTGTTGCTGAAAAAAAAAAATCAATTTTTGTCACATGAAATTCAGGGGGGTTTACAAATCTTTTCACAGAAGTTTGAGTGGGGCTATTAATTGTTTCACAGCAATTTTGGGATCCAAATCCTTATCTGATAAAACCCTGTCAAAAAAATTACTGAATGGTCCCTTAGGTCACGTCCTCACTTGAGATAAGTGTTTTTTGTCCATTGGGATTTAAAGGGGGTGGGGGGGCATCGGTATAATCAAACACCATTCAGACCCCTATAAGAACCAAGTGCAGCTAACTGTATGAATAGTAAAGTTTACAAGCATGTTTAGACCGATGGGTTGGATTAGTCAATCTTTACATTTTGGGGGATTTTCACATGACTAGGAAGACGAGAAAGCTTTTTTTTGGTTAGTGTTTTTATACCCAAGCCCCGGTTGGGTTGGTTATAAGACTATACACACGAGGTTTGTAGGCTATGAACTCAACTCCGCCAAAAATTCAGCCAAATGGGATGACCCAGTTTTGCGTAAGGTTTTGAAGAATGACGTACATCACGTTCAGATAAATACGCCACACGTACGTTGATAAACGTGGTCGATGCACCTACTGTACCCAATCGTGGATAATGACGTGAAGATTAGACATCAGGTTAAATTATATATACATAATAATTAGTCTACAACTGGCTATGCATACAATGAAACCGCCTACATATTTTAGATCATAGTATAATGAAAGACTTCTTATTCATAGCTATTTTATTTACTATGGAAGTACGCCATTTGCCTTATTATTTAGAAGTGGCTAGGGGAGCCGACGTCGGCTCCCCAGCCAAGCCACTGTGGGCTGATATATATTAGCTATGAGAGCAGAGTCTTGAGACAAGACTAATGCCACAGCTGTGTCAATGTTGATTGTATACCTTGTGACGAGGCTAGTTTCCGGTTTGAGAAATAAACAATGTGGATTCTTTACGTGTGATTCTTTACTAAAGTACATTCATATATCCTACGATATAACAACTGGCGACGAGGAGTAAGGATAAATACAATGCAGTGATTCAAATGACCACATTTACATTCAAATATTCATTCAGGATTAGTGTCAAAAGACAGTTTTTTCTAGCCGTTCCATTCACACGAGGATTTTGTACCTTGGCCTATATTCGCCCAGGGGATGTCACATAGACTTGCACGGATTCCCTTGCGAGTTAGATTCAGTTTCAAGTGATTCTTATATTGTCCTAGGTGATGATGATAATATCCATGCACATTGCTGTAGTTCAGGATAGATTTTATTACTGCTAATATTAACAATTATTCTGCGGTCACGCTTCTGTGAATAGTCAACGTCGTATCTGTGACAAATTTCGCTACTAGTACTACTGACATTCTCCACTGCTTCTGCTGTTCTATATATATATATTCTCAACAGTCAAATAAAATGACGAACGATAGTGTGACGGTATTTGATCCAAAAAAAGAGAAGTTCTCATCATATTTG
>CM032661.1:44807443-44834953 GCA_019095985.1 Streblospio benedicti
TCGGGCAGTGTTCATATTTGATCTCATTGGGTTGATTCTGGTGGGCTTAATTTTGCCACCTCTGCTATGGAAGCTAACCATTCTCTTTCTGTGGTAAATGAAACAGCAGAATGGTGGGTTAAAAAGCATTGCAGGAATTTGCAAATGCTACACTACAATACTTGTATCCAATTCACACCGTATGAAAATTCCATCTTTCAAAAATGAAATGGAAGCGAATATCTAATTACTGATTATGAGTACTTTGTAACAGAATAGATATACATTTACAAATGTTGAGAGTTGCAATTCATTGTTAGATTGTGCTTAATTAACTCTACACCTGGTCATTGGCAAACTTGTCATTCTAAACTTCTTTTCTTGAAATCTTTATTGAGCATTGGCATCAATAAATATGTGGTTTGTTGTTGTAACTGAACAAAACTGATAATTTTTACCTGTAAATATAATATTTTGTGGATATTACAATCAATATGTTCATTGTTTATGCTTTTTAGAAACCTTGATTGATTTTACAAAATACGACAGCGCAGATAAAATGACAAAATCCTTTCCTGACATCAATTTATGCATCCATCACATTATTGAAGGGCTAATTCCTATATGATGGCACAATTTTCATTATTTTCGATATAAGGGGCCAGGAACTCAGCTGAGCGGCATCACCGTCAATATTCAAATACGAGGGGGGGGGGGGGACCAAACGCGCACGGAATTTGAAAAAATTTTGGATTTGTAAGTTTCTCACTATGGAACATCTCACAAAACCAGGCCAGCTTGATCCGAGAAAAAAGTTGAAAAACGAAACGCCCTAACTGACAGCCTCCAATTTTGGAGCCATTCTGCACTCATTAAAAACTCAGCGGTAAGAAAGGCTGATAACATAGAAAAGTATTAATTTCTATAAAGCTATCTACTTGTATATTTTATTAATATTATGGTGTTAAGGAAACTGGCTTTCAGATACAAAACTTGAGGAGATTAGTGCATTTGGAAAATAAAGGGCAGAGTTTTGTAAGGAGAAATACTGTAAAACTAGAAATGTTTGCCTAGATATGAAGGTGCAGGATGGACCAAAATCACAAAATTAAATAGTCACAAAATAATTGATGGACGAAAATCGTAAAAGTTAATAGCTGCGAAATATTCTAGTTTTACAGTAGGTTACATTCCTTGCATTGTTATCATTATCAACAACTTCAATTTCAGATTTACAGTTTCTTTAAAGAAGAAATTAAGTAGCAGTTACAACTTAGAGGCTGTACGTAGTATTGCGTGGGGCATTAATCATGAGTCAGTTGCCAAACAAGCATATACTTCACATGGAGGCATTGTGGAAGAAACAGGTATCTCCATTTTATATTCATCCATAATGTACATATCAAATCATATTATAACACACAAAATCTTAAATTTCATTTTCAAATATAATTTATGTTGTTATTTAGAATAATTTAATCTATCATTCTTTGAAAAACTTGAAGATTAAATTAAAATAAATTTATCATAAAAGAATATTTATGTTGTACTATAGTTAAAAATAAATGGTCTTCAATGGTGATTACTCAAAAAATCTATCTGCCCATTACGTTGAGTTTTAATGACTATGAATACCTGTAACTAGGTATTTGGCTCCATCCATCTGGGATTCTTGGTGCCTCACCTGACGGAATTGTGAGACACCAGCCATCTGGAATGTCAATCCATTTTCAAAATGGTACCTCGCCTACATCCGTGCCAGAGATTCTGGAGATCAAGTGTCCCTTCTCTGCCAAAGACCTCACAGTCAAAGATGCCATTTCTTCATTGAAGAATTTTTTTCTGGGTAAGGCGATTTGTTTATCAATATGTGCTGAATAAACTGATAAAATTAATTTATATGTTTACTTTAACACTGGTATTATGCTTTTTAAGTCATTTTTGTTTTCATAGAAACATATGACGGCGCTTTGCGTCTCAAGAAAGACCATGATTACTACCACCAAATCCAGGCACAACTTCACATCATGAAAAAAAATACTTGTGATTTGCTCGTTTGGACTCCGCAAGATTGTGAGATTGTGAGAATTGGTAAAGATTTTCAATGGAGCATCAACATTGATAAGTTGATTGACTTCTATTTTGACATTTTTATCGAATGGTATATCTAATGTGTGAATCTTGCATGCTAAATATTATTGAAAGACGCGGTGCTAATCTTTACAATGTACTTATTGCTTCAGTAACTGAGACAAAAGCTTTTTTGATTTTGGCACTTTACCAAGTATGTTATATCGATAGTCTTTTTAAAAGGAAATGAGTGGTAGAATTGTTATTTCATGTTTTGTGCATTAGAAGACTATCACACAATTAATTAGTTATTCAGATGGACATTCAGAATTAATCAATATTGATTATAATGTATTTTCACTTTTCTAAAAAATATGCATTGCTGTTTATGCATATATATTGGTACTTTTGTTATCATATTTTACTAGTTAATCACGTGTATCATTGAATTATTAACATCATTGGTCATTTAATTGAAGTGTTTGATTTTTATTCTATTATGTATTACAGTGTGCTCTTGCATGGCAGATGCTATCAAATATGTTCATTATATGTTGCCCATGAGGCCACATTGTAGCAATGCTGTGCTTTCTGAACCATTTTGACCTAGTTTTCAGTTCCAGCCATACTAAATATCTGAAATGGAAACTAACATTAAAAAATCTACGACTGTTTTCTTCACCAGTTCCGTTTTAAGGGGTTCAAAATTGCAAATAAATTGCTAAAAAATACTGCCTTCTGTGTGTTACTTGCTTATACAAAAAAGCTACAACAATGAGTTATTCTAAAACAATCAATAGCTAAAAAAAGTTAATTGACACAGGAATTCTATGAAATATATATTGTTGAATTTCATTGGAAAAAAATCTAAAATGTAAATCAATAGCTTCCAAAATAGATTGCTTTTTTTGTGTGTGTTACTTATATAAAAAAAAATATGCACTTGTGATTCAAACGAAAAATGCAAATTACACACGATAAATTGCTAAAAAATACTGCCTTCTGTGTGTTACTTGCTTATACAAAAAAGCTACAACAATGAGTTATTCTAAAACAATCAATAGCTAAAAAAAAAGTTAATTGACACAGGAATTCTATGAAATATATATTGTTGAATTTCATTGGGAAAAAATCTAAAATGTAAATCTTCAATAGCTTCCAAAATAGATTGCTTTCTGTGTGTTACTTATATAAAAAAAATATGCTCTTGTGTTTCAAACGAAAAATGCAAATTACACATGATAAAAATATTTTTAACTTCTTGAATGCCAGGTTTTAGGAGTGTGCATAAGATTTCATTTTCAAATAGTTCGTGCTTGCAAAAATCAAATTCATATATCATATAGTCTAAAGATCAATACCTATCTTCGAATCGAGATAGCTCAAAACATTAGCATCGCTATATTCATCAGAGTCTTCTGAATCATCACTCCAAATTGTATCACAAGGGCTGTTGCATCTTTGGCCTTCATTTTCTAATCCATTTGACTCGTTGATTTCAGTTACTTCACGCATGGCTGACTCCCCACCAGATGAGGCTACAACACTTGCAAAACTTTTTCGTTTGGCAGAGTTATTCTTATTAAAATCTGTTTTACCTTCCTCACTGCTCGCAGCATCGCCACTTTTCTGCCGAGGTGATCTTGGAACCCTATCAAACTCCACTGCTCTAACGGTTCTTCTAACTCTTTCTTCAATTGGAAGACCAATGGAGGCAAGCGATGCTGCTAATACCGCTTTTCCTTCGGTCACTTTGCTTTTATCCAAACGACCCGTGTCTCTCATATCATCGATACATTTGATTAGTTTGCCAATTGTCTCCCCTCTACGCCTTTCATCTTGCTTTAGAAGCTTAAGTTTGTGATCTACCCATGCCTCTGGCATCTTGCTTGCTTTGTTGAACGGTTGTTGTTTGTGTAGCTCAGCAAGGTGTTCATCTTTCAACTTTATTTCGTTTTCCAAATCTTCGACTCTTCTTTTACAAAACAGTAACTCTGCTTGTCGTGACAACTTGTCTGTGTGATCTGATTCATTTACTTCTTTTTCAGGATTTCCCCATTGCCCTGGAGAAATGTCAAGTATTTGCCAACTTGTAGCATTTTCATTTCCGTTTGTTTCTGGTATGGGTACACTGAACGTTGTCAATCCATTACTTGAAACTGGCGTCCCTGGTTCCCAATAGGGAGTGTTTGATTTTAGATATTGCCAGTCATGGCCGGTTGCCTGTAGATGAGAAACAGCATCACGATTTTGTTCATGCAGCACTTGTAGAGCCTGATTTTGCCTACTCCATTCTTGCCAAGCGTTTGCACTAGCAGCCAGTCCCTTCACCTCCTTCAGTTCTTCACCGTGTATCTTTAATTTGGACACCAAATTGTCTATTCTGAATGAGTTCTCTTTCACCTTGAATATAAAATAGAATAGAATAGAAAGATTTATTTCGGATTAAATTCCATAGAAAAGGCATAAAATATACATAGAGCAGTGCACACCCATCCCGTAGGTCACACCCATCCCGTATGTTTTTTTAAAGAAATATTTAGCATCCAAACAAGTACAAAATACTATTACTACTTTGAACACAATAGTTTTCCCGGTGTCAAAGTGTAAAAAGAAAATATCTAGTAAGATCTAATGTAAATAAACATGTTCAAATCGCATTTTATCGCCACCTACGGGATGGGTGTGCACACGTTATTTCATAACAAAATGCATAATAGATTATGTAATTTTAATGAAATATAAACATTTGTTTATCCGAAAATACAAGTAAGTAGCTTCCTTTTGACACGTTAAACACTAAGCTGTGCTACGATGGTTTAAACAAAAAAAAATATACGGGATGGGTGAGGTGATCTATACCTTGGCCTGCAGATAGTCGAGCAGTTGCGTCTGTTCCGCTTCCACTGCATTTTCGCCGTTTTGCTGTTTAACGAATTTCTCTACACATTCGTGTATTTTATTAACAGTAATGTGCTGTGTACTTATTCTTTCCTCTAGTGCTGTTATTCGGTGCGCAAACGAGGAAATCATTTTCGCAGCGTTGCGTTGCCAATATCCCTCTTCTTGTCCGGGACTGCAAACGCAAAACGTAAACCGCGATAACGTTCACACCGCCATTTCTGCAAATCAAGCACACGTTTCTACGAATAATTTTAGCCGTGATCGCCAAAATGTGCCCAGCGTCTGTCACATTAAATCTTGCGGTGGAGCGTGGCTTCATGTGGGCATACAGATAGTATGGGGTCCAGTATCGTTTGAAGGGATGTGTGGCCTCGAGTGTGTGGCGGTGTAAATACTAAATTTAGTTTACAAACACTATTCTTATTCTATTATTATACTATACTATTCTATATGAATAACAGTAGGTCTAGTTTTTTTTTTTTTTTTTTTTTTTTTTTTTTTTTTTAAAGTTTCACCATATGTGGAACAATACCATTTATTCACATATTACATATACTTGTATTGAATATATTTTAATAATAATCAAATTTTGGTAAGAAAACCAAACCATTATAAATATAAAGTACATTATTTTCCTTTTTACATTATAGCTTATACATAATTACATATTTACATGTTTGGGTGATCAAATACAGCCATTTTTTTTAAACACCAAAGATTAATTATATAAAATTATAAATTAGTTTCAGATATAATTTCTTTTGGAAGATATGTTTTTGAGAACTCAAAATCGAACATGAATCATGTGTGTTTGAATAACAATATTATAAAATTTATGAGAAACTTAATTTGGAACAGAGTAGAATATTACACGTCTAAATTACCAATAGAAATCTCTGAAGTAGTAAAGAAAATTTAGAGAAATGTTTACACTTATTGATAACCATAATATATTCATTAATTTCAGATTTCATAAAAGAAATAATACATTGGTATGTATTCAAAGACTTGTCAATAAAAAAATTCTTATGTATGCAATAGCATAGAAATGTTATGAGCTGGTTAATTTCCATTGCATCATTTATCCCAGAAAGGAATTAAAAAAAATTATATCCTTGTTTATAAAATTTTCTACTTTGTTCCATATTTGCATAGCCATATTATAATAATACAACATATGAGGCATATCATCCTTTACATTATTACAATACAAACAATTTTGTGATTCAGACTTTTTCCATTTATATATATAGACCAGATATTTATATATATAGACCAGATCATTATCTATTAGGTCATTATTTTCATTATCATATCTAATCAAATGATGAGGTCGTAATATTTTACTTATCTTCGATAAAACTGTAAAATAGAATATCTTATTTTCCAATTTATGATAGATATCATTTCTAAATTCACCATTAGTTTTTAGAACGTCTGCTATTTTGAATATGTTAGATTTAATAAAAGAGAGGCTGTGGATGCACTCATTGTTTATCGTACAATTTCTATTTCCAAATATTGGTTGTTCAAAAAGATGTTTTTTATTTAAAATCGGGTCGCTACTTTTTGATTTACAAAAGCCTGAAAGTGATTCTCTCCAAAACGGTAACAAAAGAGTTTAAAAGTAATAAATGACATATTTGTGCAATATTTCAGACCTCCTATTCTGATAAAAAAAAAGCCATATACTCACAAGCCCGCTTTCTCTCGAGCCCCCACGTTCTCTAGAGTTACCCCTTCCCCCCTAAGGCGTATACTCACAAGCCCACCCACCCACCCCCACCCACCCCCTTCTCTCAAGCCACCCCCCCTCACCCATGCTCTCACAAGCTGCTGTCATCTCTCGAGCCGATTACCCCCCCCTCACAAGCCCGTTCTTCCCCCCATCTCCCATTTTCTCAAGCCAAAACCCCCCCCCCCCCCGCCCGGCCATATACCCCCCCCCCCATTCTCTCTATGTCTCGTATTCTCTGAACCAAGCTCCCATCCCCCCACAAGCCACCGCCATCTCTCAAGCCCCCCCGCTCTCACATTCTCTCAAGACAAGCCCCCCCCCCCTTCCAGCCATATACTCACAAACTCCACATCCTCTCATTCCTGAAAAAATATAATCATTATCGTTTATGTCATTTTGAAACTGTTATTCTTATGTGGTTATCTTTATCAATGTAAGTTTTAATCATTCATTTTATGCAGATGATGCCGTTATTTTAAGTCCTTGTGCTAAAGGCCTACAGAAATTGCTAAACACGTGAAAATTTTGCGAAAAACAATGAAATTATTTTTAATCCTAATAAAACCTACTGTATGTACCTGCAACATAAATCTTGTAAATCATCAAAGTTACCTGTTGTTGAAATTAATTAATTAGCGTTTAATTTATTAAAGGATAATCCGCTTACAAATGTTTAAAAGGTCGACTGTGCACTTTTGCCCCCTTGTCAAATTACACTTCGGCAAAAGGTTGACAGGGCTCACTTTTTAAGTATGATTTGGTGTAACGCTGATTCACGAATACCAGCTAGAGGCTTAAAACCAGAAGATTATGGTTGGAAGATGCAAAATGAAATCTTGGTGCCAAAGTGGTACGATGGACCATCAACGCCTACTGACAATTTATTTAATGAAGGGGACACCACAGACGAAACAGATACAGTTGAATTTGACGATGCAGAAGATGACGAACAATGGTCCGATGATTCTGAGGAAGACAATTAATATGTACCTAAACTGAATAGTTACCATTGATGATAAAAGGAAAACATCGTAGACGCTGTCAAAAGTCAGTACACTCATCATCGCCGACGTAGGTAGACTACTACCGTACATTAACACGTAAGAACCGATGGTTAAGTAACTTGGTGGTTCTATATAGTCAAAATCCAATGCTTATTCATCGCCGAAATGGGGGTGGGCGTAGTATTCAAAGTTTAGCACATGTGCGTTTAAAAGAGAACTTTTTACCTTGTCCAAAAGGCCCCAAAAGGCACTTTTTCGGCTATAAGCACATGTGCTTTAATGCACGGGGATACGGTATGCAATCTGTGTGGAGACAAAAACTCTGGAAACTTGTACATATATGCCATATTTTGTTTGCACTAACATGTATGATTTAAAATGTATTTTAGATATTTTGTAACAATTAATAACAAAGCAGTTAAGAAAGTACTTCATTTTTTATAATAAGTGTATATCATCTTTTTTATATCAAGTGGTAATGACTAAATCTACCTAATCCATGCTGACCACTGACACCAGAGACATTTAACCTCGTCTATCGGTCACTTTCCGTCATTTTATTTGTCTGTCCATGTTATTTCTGAAGAGTACAAACCCCAAGAATCATTTTGAAATTGATTTGAAGTGGTACCTATCATAGCTAAGCTACCCAACCCATGCTTGACCGCTGACCCCAGAGACCTTTGACCTCGTCTGTCGGTCACTTTCAGTCATTTCATTTGTCTGTCCATGTTATTTCTGAAGAGTACAAACCCCAAGGATCATTTTAAAATTGATTTGAAGTGGTGCCTAGTTCGGCTACCCAAACCCGTTTTTAGCGGTCAGTCTTAGCCGTCTGTCGGTCACTTTCCGTAAAAAAATGTCTGTCACATATCGACTCAATGTTGGTGCACTGTGCCAAGTACTTTGACAGTATTTTCAAGTGGTACCTCCTCGGCTACCCTACCCATACCCGTTTTTTGATTCCCGGCAGACGCATGATCCCATGGTCAAGATGGAGAGTCAGATATTGGTACCTAGTTTAGCCCCAAAGTGGTCTGGGCCTCTGATTCCGTGGAGGCAATGATCACAGTGCAATCCCTAAATGGTCTACTTATCTAGTTATCATGGAGAGTCATTTTGACAAAAATGATTATTTATGGTCAGATCCATTGGTACCTAGTTTCATGAAAAACCCTATGAAAATGAAGTAAAGAGGGGGGGTCTGATTGTATAGGTGCTTTTATCATTATAATTTCTTATGAAAGTATCTTACAACAATAGCTACCCCTTACTACAACACGTGGACTTAATTGTTGACAATACATTTGTAAGTACATAGAGCAACTTCAAAGCAGCTACTTCTTGAGTTGAGCAATTAGAATATTAACTTAAACCATAACTTACTGACTGTAATTTCTGAAAGGCACATAAAAACTCAGTGATGGATCCAGCTGGGAACTTTGGGGGCTTAAGCACCGCCCCCCCCCCCCCCTTTGGGGCTCAAGCCCCCCACCCCCCACCGCCTCTCAAGCGCCTACCTTCTCTAGAGCCAAACCACCCGCCCTCAGTCATATACTCACAAGCGACCCCATTCTCTCAAGCTCTCACCTTCTCTCAAGCACCCCCCCCTCATCCCCATACTCTCAAAAGCTGCCGCCATCTCTCAAGCCCCCCCGCCAAATACTCACAAGCCCCCCCCCCACCATTCTCTCAACCTCTTCAGGCCCCCTCCTCCAGCCATATATTCACAAGCCACCACTTTCTCTTTAGTTACCCCTTCCCCACTGAGGCGTACATGCACAAGCTCGCTTCCCCCCCCCCCCCCCCCGCCATATATTTACAAACGCCCACTTTCTCTCAAGCCCCCACTGTCTCTAGAGTTACCCCTTAAAGTTGTGTGGACTAGAAAATTAAACACAGTATTAAAATATCACAGTCTTCCAATATGTAAACAAACCACTAGAGACTTAGTAATAAGTTGCACAAGATTGTTCTCAGTGGATTCTAATCTCTTTATAAATCCAGTGATAGCATTCCTCAATTCTATATCAAAATGATGAACATTGTAGTCTAAAAAAGTTCTTGATATACTGGTGCAGTGCTTAAGGTTCATCAGTATCCTAAAAACTCTATTATAAGCAACCTTAATACGACGCAGAGAATCTGCAGTAAAATTACACCACAAATGTGAACAGTAAAAACTAGTGCAATAAGTCTTAAAAGGTGAGTCTTAACATCATCGCTGCATGACTTAAAATTACGAATAACACTGTTGCCCCGAGAGTATAAATTGCAACGCAGCTTGGAAATATCAGTCATCTTTACAATCCCTTGTCGTAATGACACCTAAGTACTTATATTTGTCGACAAGGTTAACCGGCTGACCAAGAAGTAATAGTTTAGGTACATTAGGCATGAACACAATCTTAGATTTGATACACATTAAACAGTTTTCTTGACATTAAATACAATCTCAGAAGTACTAGCATACTTCTCACACACAAGAATAAGATTTTGAAGAATACTTATAGATGGGGCAATAAGAACTGTATCATCAGCGTACATTAAATGATTGATACATAAATGATTGATAAAACACCCAACATTAAGATCATTGACAGCACTAGATAAGTCATCAACATATACATTGAAAAAGTGCGGTGAAATAACTCCGCCCTGCCTGGTACCATTTGATGATTTAAAAGCTTCATTGACACTAGATCCCCATCGAACATAGAAATTTTGACTAGTATACCAATAGATAAGAATCCTGTCAACAATTACAGGCATTCCCCTTTTTAAAAGCTTGTCAAAAAGCACCCAAAAAATTAGCCGGTTAAAAGCCTTGGAAGCATCAAGGTAGCAGATAAATATAGGGCTAGACATGCTCTGGTAGAAATCAATAACATGGTTCAACGTAAAAGTACATAAATCTGTAGAATGCTTACTCTTAAAACCAAACTGATTATAACATGTAATAAGGCAATCGTGGTACCTATTTAGAATAACAGTCTCAAAGATCTTAGATAAAATAGAAGTGTATATTCGAGTCATCAAAATCCCCGTCCGGGGGTCCTTCCCACGCGAAACAAAAATTTCAAGCACCGCCCCCTTCAAATCCTTGATCCATCACTGTATGGCATAAACTTGGTAAAATCTGGTACCTATTGGAATATTGTTCATGACAGAAGAAAACACATTCTCAAATATGGATGTTAGAAAATTTTCATCAATTGCTTGAATACAAGGCCACAAAATGAAAAAAGAAGGCTTGAGTGACGTTGATAAATAATCTAAGATAGAACCACAGGATTTACAGACGTGACATGCGGCTGACTGTTTTTATTTATGTACCTAAAGTTATGCCTATATTTTTGAACATTTTGTGTTTAAAAATATTTTTTAAAAAAATTTTGAAAAAAAAATTGTTTGTGTAGTGGGGCTATTTTTTGTAAATGGATGAAGTAAAAATCATGATTATGAGAATTTTTCCCTAATTGATGAAAATGTACTAGGCTTCACTGCATGTAAGACGTTCAGAAGTGCGGCGCACGTAACTGTTTGGAGGGTTGACAACTATATTTATTTAGTTATTATTAACACGTTGAATGCAGCGCGTTGTACGCTGGTCGCTCCGTATTCTCGTAACCATGCAGCCATTAGCATTATTGTAAACAAGCCAGACATTTTATTGGTGGTCTGAATTCTGAGCATTTTAGTATATACGTGTATTGTTAGTGCGTATACAATGTGTCTAATAAAATAGATTGTAATCAAACTGTTATGGGATCATTCTTAACACCTGGATATGGAACCCAATTGACGTTTTCAGGAAGGGAAAAATCGAATAGGCAGTCTGAACATCGGTCACTTGACCTCATTTATATTCATCAACGGCCTGGGGTGATTATAGATTGACAGCATGTGATTGGTCAGAATTTTTAATAGCAATAGTTATGTGTCAGAGGTCTCTTCAGGACCACTCTCCATACAGAGCTTTCTTCCTGTTTTTTTTTTTTATGAGAGCCGGTGCGCGGACCAATCTCGAGAAATCTCTGGGTACGAGATTGCTTCAGGACATCTGATATTCAGAGTGCATAAAAAGTTGACATGACTTGAAATTCACCTGCGCATGTCTCTTTAGAAACAGCTGGAGAACAAACAGCAGCACTAATCCCCAAGGCCCGTCCCCAGTAAACTACTGCCAGCAGCTAGTCCCCTAAATGCTCTTTAGTCTAATGCCGGCAAACTCTATCTGTTTTTAAGTACGCATTGTCCTGATTTCTTGCTGATGGACAAATCTCAGAGATCACGCGGACGCCTGGATCCCTATAAACACATTTCTGTGCCGGTGAGCTACAAGCCACCCTTAATCCCCGCCCCCTCACATGCACGCGCGCACCCACACATGTACTGTAGGACCTCTCTATTAGCACCACATTTGCAGACAGCGTTAGGTAGTCTCAATGGAGAGGTGGTCTCTATACAGAGGTTCGTTTAATTAGCTCAACGAAGGTTTGGTGTGGTCTTATTATAGAGGTGGTCTAAATACAGAGGTTCTACTGCATTTTTGCCAATCGTCTGTGTTTGTTAAGAGCCTTCCACAAGTGATCGCAAAACTTACTGGCTACTGTGCAGACGTGTTGTAAATCATTTAATATTTTGAGTGATAACAGCCTTATAAAACCTTTATCACATGAAACCCAATTACTCTTCAACTGACTGTGTCGAAGCACTGCGGGTAACACATACATGTATTACCTCAACCGTTTTGAAGACAACATGCATGCAATTTAGTTCACCGATTTTTTACTGTTAACATTTGACATGGTTATCATTGATTTTAAGGACAGCTAAAAATCATACGTCTTACCACCAGAAACACGAGGGGGGTGACACAGGATAGTGGAACATGGAACATTGGGTCAAAAAAATAGTGGAACATGGAACATGGCAATTTCCTCAATTTTTTACGCACTTTTGTCGCGATTTTACGGTGTTTTGACCCAATTTTACGCGTCTTTCGACACATTGTTACCTCTACTTTTACACTGAAACCCATACCTTTAAAAAAACTAGTAGGTCACAGCCAAGTCATAATGCAATCCAATATGCACTCAGCTGTTATTTCCATGATCATATCAGTAGTGTTTGCTTTTTAAAATCCATACTTTTTCGTCTCAAATCAATATATCACTGATGTTCTCAGTGTGAAACTTAAAAGCTTGACCATTTTATTATGATTGAGTCTCATGTATTACAAGATATAATCTTATGATCATATTTCAAATGTTGTTTATCAATGTAACAGGGTATTTTTTGCATTTTCTATTTCAAATAGTATTAAATACAGCTGTGCCATGCTGAATGTCAATGACAATGTTCTTCAATCACTTTTTTTAATCACTTATTTTTACTTTTGATATACTTTAGTACATAATGGATTCAATATTTCAATCAGGATTTGTATGGGATACGCTAGTGCTGTTTTATAAGTGTAGCAGCAAAGCACCCTTTAAAAAGATATTGCTTGATGTGCAATTTACTGAAAATGATCTGGACCTTACTACCTCCATGAAAACACTTCTTGAAAGGGAAGGATTAGAATCTCTCCGAAAAAAGATTGGAATGATGAAATCAGACGTTGAGGTGGGATATGTGAAAAAACCTCACCTCGGTGATTTTAAACCATCCCTGACGAGTAGCCAGTGGAAAATTGCTCTTCATAAATGCCACAATAAGGAATCAGAATTCCAGATAGCAGGTAGACCTAATTTTTAATTAGTGCCATGGTATAAATGGTTATCATTGTCATCATATTTGCAACAAATTCTTTGTATACATATGCAATAGACTATATGATTCATGTTCTCAATTTTCCTCTGCAGTTATGATAAAAGAAGTGACAACTGTGTCTTCTATCGAAGAAGCATCAAGCATTACTAGTAGTATAGAGGTAGAGGCTTCTACAAGTTCTGGTGATCCCTCTTGTGTATCAGATAAGAATGCCAAAAAGGTTAGAAAATGGTTCTTTATACTTGCACATAGCCACACTTTTGTAATTTATACATCAAAAATGCAAAGTGCACTGAAAAAAAACAATTTGATTAAAAACCCTTTTAGGAATTTGTCAGCTCAAATAGATATCAGTATCTTGAAAAAAAAAATTTTTAATGTTTTCTATGATATAGAGAAAGCCAAAAAGAACAAAAGAAGAGATTGATGTGGATGCACGTTTGTGGGACAAGTTAAAACTGGCAATGCATGTGACAGAAATGAACGGCAACAAAGAAATCTTGACGATTGGAAAACAGGTAATGAATTATGAAGTTTGGTAAAAATGGTCAATAATATCTGAGATAATTAGAGGAAAATCAAATTAGGAACCATGGGGAATTTTAAATACAATCACGTCACAGAAGAAATATATGTTTAATACAGTAAAGTTTTATCAAGATCAGGTTCATAGAAAGAAACTGTTTGCCAAAAAGTACATCTACGCTATGAAGATCTATGAACCTGGATGAATTTTGATGCTGAATGTGTTATTGATGAAAAATGTATCATGAAATATACATTTGTTAGAAATAAATTTTGTGACATTGATTCATTGTAGAGATAAAAGATACCTATGACTGTGATGCTCTTGATGAGATGAGGAACAGGTGCAGATTATGCCAAAAAGTATTGAAGATCAATCGATTTGGTGATCATCAATTTTTTGCTTCGAGTAATATAAGTATTATAACTAATGAATATTCACAATAAACAATATTTATAGAAGTTATCATTTAATAAGACACGATAAATATATCTTGGTGAATTCCATTTCAAAGGATCATGATCCACCCCTTTTTGAAAAAGCTGGTAGCATCTCTGATAGACATTTGATGTACATGTACAATTAACATTCAATTTTAAACCCTTTGATGCATATGTGATAGGATAGTGTATAATGATGGTGCCATTATACTTACAGTGAATCATTGGAAACCATTGTTGATCAAGATGATGTTGATCTAACTGCAATCGACAACGATTATTTTCAACAAGTGGTAGCAGAAGATTTTAAACGTGATACAATGGAGGAGGATGTGGACATTGCATCAAATTCAAAAAAATAATTCACCAGAAAATAAAGTTCAACAGGCTGATCTATGTGATAACACACCAAATAGTCATCTATCGGAAAACGCAGTGGAATCAAGGGAGGAAAGTCATGAGGTTGTCATTGAGTCTCCATTATCTTGTGCTCAAGATGAGAACAAAGATGTTGGGGAATCATTAGACATTGATGATATGTACACTGACAAGTTCTGGTTTGAATATGCTGGTCAAGTGGTTAAAGATTTGCATGATATCATTAGTGCAGGCATTCTAAAAAAGGATCATATATTTTACATGTTTGCCTCTGAAATAATATCTTACATCAAAGTGATGAGCACCAAGTCAGTCAAAACAAAAATGAAATGGGAATGGAGCAGTGAGTTAAAATCATTTCTAGCCACACTCTTATTTCATGGAAAAAGGTCTGTACTTGACTTTCTACGTGGTCCTGGAAATACAGGAAAAGGCAGATGGGATGAATTTGATATGAAGGATTACAATATACCATTGCCAATTATCCGAACACTACAACGTATTAACCCAAGGCACTATACTATAAGAAGTGGTGTTATTGCACCTTTTTTGCAAGGGTTTCTAAAGATATCATCATCTCACAATGTCACATTCTTATATTCAAATGATGATGTTTGCGTTATACCAGTGATTGACTCAATTGATGGTATGCAATTAAAACCAGGCTGCCAAGTTGATTAGGTTACTCAAGAACTTGTAGGTCTTACAACAAGGTGTGATGTTAATTATGTTAAGTCTAATCCAATACCAGAACCAAACAAGTTGAAGAAGCTGATTGTGTCAGAAGCATCAGTTTCTATCCTATCATCAGTTGATAATAAGATCAAGATACCATATGCTGTGTATTATGATTCCAATCAAAAAGATTGTGATAGTGAATTGGCCAGAACGAAGGAGAGGATTTGTCAAGTGCAAGTTTGTATGGAATGTACAAAAACATTACATGTTGAAGACAATATAATAAAAGATTCCCCAGATGCTATATCATGTTGTTCACATTGTTTAGAGTGTAAAAATGATAATGTAATATGCCAAAGGTGTGAAGAAGCTGGGCACACAAGCACAGACCCATTGCTTAGGAAATGTGATCCGTGTATGAAGAAAGGCAGCAAGTGTGTGAAGATGTTAGTAGTTGTTACAGTTCAAGACTGTGCAGTGATAAATAAAAAAGTGATGGATCGCATTAATGCTGGTGAGTTGAAAGAATCGTTGCCTCATCTGAGAGCTACCTCAGATCCTATACATGATGCAAAAAACTGCAAAAACTCTTTCAGCAATTGGTTCCTTTTACTTGATGGTGAACGTGCAAATTTGTCAATCATCAGAAATATACGTGAACATTATATAGATGGTGAAATATTACGTAAACTTTTACCATTGGATGTTGTTCGCAACAAAGACAGGATGGATTCTAAATCACCTAGAATGCTGTCGACTATTACAGAGCACATTTCAGGTGTCACTGTAGTGCATCCCCTAACTCCTGAAATATGGAGACTGACATCTGACAATGAAGAAGGCACAATAAGACGCCCTATTGATGTTACTGTAGCTGATATGGAATTATTGGTACTGCAAGCAACTGCAAGTCCCAATATATTCAGCATAAGATTGCACTACCCTGCACAAATAAAAAAGATGTACCATGCACCAGATAAGGCAACATGCATTCATTTCTCCAGTGGAATTTTGTTTGTTTGTGCACCAACAGGAGTGTTCTATATTGATCATGGCAATGTTCTTACAGTTCAGACACAAAAAATGAGGCGACCAGAGGCTGAAGAATACATAAAAAAAATAAGATCATGAAAAAGAAGGACATGGATATAACTCTACTTACTGCTCTAAAGGCTAGAATAAAAGAGTGGATAAAGGGTAAAAAAACAAAAGACCCTGTTGTATTGTTACTAGATATTTCATGTCCAAGTGCATTATGCTGCCATGAAGATATTTTGTTTGTATGCAACAAATATTCATTGTATCAAATTCAGCTCAATCGGAACTACATTTCAATGGATGCCAAATTGATAAGAGAAATCAAACTGTCACATGTTACTATTCCTTCAAGCATATGCTACAGTAACAATCATGTTATCATATGTGACATTCAGCCCAATGGAGGCATGAAATCCCTTGATTTGAATACTGAAGCTGAGGTGACTCTGGTTCATGCTGATGAAAACATTGCCCCATATGGTGTTATCACAAACAGAGAGGGACATCTTTATTTTACAGACAGCAAGTCAAATACAGTAAAGTCCTATACTTTGAATGGAATATCAACCATTGCAGGGGGAGGTGATGATGTTAACTTTTATGGCCCTGCTTTGAAAATGTCGTTCGGACAGCCAACTGGTATTGCTATGGAAGAAAAGACTATGTTTGTATGCGATACAGCCAATGATGCTGTGCTACTAATCGTTGGATGCTCTGGAATGGCACCATTCCTTAAAAAGATAGGTCAACTTTATGATGTATTTTCTATCCATATAGATTCATCAATGAGTCTCTCAGATGGAATAGAACAATTAAAGAACATAAATGCATATTTCTTTTCATTAAAACAGGATGTTGCAAAGCTTTTCAATAAAACCACTAGCCTTCAAGGTCCCCAAGGATGTGTATCCAATGTGTTTTATGACAGTATCAAAATGTTATTGGAGTGTCTTACATCACTGAAAAGTGATTTTCCCAGCATATCAACTACCATTTCTCTTAATGCTATTGGCACAATAGCAAATGAAAATTTGTTTGCTAGAATGAGAGATAAAGTAACAACCCCAGACACGCTAGAGTTTGCCATGACATTCCCCAAAGTAGTCTATGAACTTTTAAAAATGTACTGCAATCTACCATACAAATATCATGTTTCTAACCCTTTTTACGAATCCTTGAGTGGAAATAGTGATATTAACTTTGCTGAAATTCCAAGTTTGCAAAGTTTGACTCCAGTACAAATTTCTATGGAAGATAAGAGACTGCTTCAGACATACAGAAGAGATTATCTCATAGGAGTTCGGCAACTCAGCATTAGACAGCAAAGTACATAGAATAAGGCTGGAACTCTTCCATTGTACACATACCGAAAAACTCATGCCCAACCAAACCCTATTGATATGGCATTATTCTTTTCATTTAGTGAGGCCATTGTAGACACACCGAGTGTTCCAAGTTCACAGGCTGCTGCAATTCAAGTATATTGTGATACTATCTTTGTTTTACAGAAGGGCAAATGGTTACCTATCGAACATCTAGAATTAATTGGCATTGTTACAAAAGATAGTGTTGATGCTAGTTTTGAATGCAAGATCTACACAAACAGTGTGGAAGATCCCTTGAAATTTAGTTCAATTATTGAGCAAATTATATCTATAGAGAAAACTACATGAGAAATTGATATCTCATTAAATGTCCTTGATGACGAGTTTATGATTGATGATCATGATTATGTCTCAATATTTGCACATGAAGAAGGTGACAGAATTGAGTCAAATGAAGATACTCTGATGGTGATAGAACCTTTTGAGGAATTACTGGTATCAACTTCGAGAAGTGGTAGAGTAAGGAAAAGACCATATGCCTACCAAGATTATCACATGTACTAATTGTTGATAAGACTGATAATATATTAGAAATTCTATATATTTGGGCTACAGCACTAGGTCTCATTTATAGTGTAGTTTTATTTTTCAGCTGTATTCCTGGTAAACTGAAATTTGTTTTAAACTTAAATTCTCATTTTATTCACAAATGTTTTTGAGCTCCTAAAGGCTCATTTTCACATTAAATTCGGATTTGAAAAGGAGCCTTTAGTCTTGAAAACATGTATGAATAAAATAAAAATTTAAGTTTTAAAATAAAATTTCATTTTATCAACAACTCAGCTGAAAACTAAAACTATAAACTAAATACTGATGATGTAGTGTGCATGAATCTTTTAGTTATTTCATAACATTTTGTAAAGTATGTTTTCATTACTGTGGCATGCAAGTATTAAGTTTTGAATTTGATGAGTGTATACTGAGTTGAAATTACACATTGTTTAGTGCCATCAAACTGTGTGTTCCTTAACTGTGTGGAGATATAAAAATTTTGAGGCAAGGTTTTCGAGATAATTATATGAATTTTGTTATTGGACTGTATTTTTTTATCATTCCATTGTTTTTCTCTGTTATATGGTACAAAAACAAAGTTGTAAAATTTTCACTAGTTGCTTCATAAATTTTTTATTTTGTTTGATATGTTTGTTTCAAACAATGTTATATCATTAGATAAGATCGTTACCTACACAAAGTATAATTTGTAAGAATTGAAGTACTAATAAGAGAAAATCAAAGTTAAGTAAAAGCACAACATAACCTTTTGCCATAGTTTGTAAATTACCAAAATACTTTCATGTATATAAAAATGGTTTTATATGGGCCACATAGATTCAGGAGGATTGGTGCATGTCCATAATTAGTGCTAGTGTTAAATGTACAACTTTAAATGCATCTGGGCCACGTTTTGATTAAAATAGATAAGTTTGTCAATATTTACTTTGATATGATAAAGAATTGCTAATAAATTGTGTTCAAAATTGTTTTTTTCGCGTCATTTTTATAGAAATTATAGTGGAACATGGAACTTAGGGCCAAAAAAGTAGTGGAATATGGAACATAGGGGTAAAAAAATAGTGGAACATAGAACATAGGACCCCTGTGTAACCCCCTCTAGTCTAACACTTTTTTTGGAAAAAAATGGCTCATGCTAATGGCAGCCATATTGGGTGCCATGGATATAGTCAATTCGTGTAGATATGGCTCATGCTAATGGTAAGGCAATTACCAGCCATATTGGGCATTGGATTTTTCAAACCCATGGATATGAAGAGTCAATATCATTTCATGATCTTAGATATTTGAATTTTCAGTCAAACGTCATTTAGGTAGAGCAGAATGCATTTTTTATTTGATATCCCTTTGTATGAAAAAACAAGCAAGCTTAATGACATTTCTCTTTCAGAAATATCAAATAGAGTGTATAGAGACACTTTTGCCTAATAAGAACATAATCAACGATTAGTTTTTAAATTAGCCTCCAAGCAAATATTGGTATATTTTCAAACCGAAGAAATTTCCCCCACAAATCTCGAAATTAAGCTAAATATTTCATTATTGTGGTAATAAGAAGCAAAATTAACGCATTGGTCATTCTAAGACATCTATTGGGAAAAGACATGAATCATCATTTGCATGTTTAATGAAGTGATTAAGGCTTTAACAGCCAAATTGTTGTATATCATTGTTTTTAATTTTCACGTATCAAGATAACCCTTCAAATGCTGATTTGAACACTGTGGCCACCACCAATTCAAGGCCAACAAGCGGAATCATTTGGCCTGATGGTCCAGTAACATGATACAACCAGTGAAAATTTGCCACGCAAAAGTTGCAAACTAATCCTTAACGAAGCTAGCTGTGAGTTTGGGCCCAAGGACTATTTATATAGAGGCCTTCACATTTCCTCTTATTTAATTTCATGCCACTGACTAAGCCAAAATCTGAGATCTCCTTGATACACAGATAAAAGCTCATCTTTGTCTTTCAAGAAAAAGTTGCATCGTCAGCATAGGGCATAACTTAACCGATTTATTATTAAGTTGTATTCCCGTGATATTACAATTCTGTCTGATCTTATTTGCTAGAACCTCAACACATAAAATGAAGATTAGACACGATACACAGCAACCTTGCCTTAGGGCTTAGGCCCCTTTCAATATCAAAAGGTTCAGAAAAATACCCATTGTTCTTTACAGTGGCAACTGGTTTAGTGTATAGAAGTTTCAACCATCTCAGCATAGACTCACCAAAATTGTATCTTTCAAGACATTTAAAAATAAAAGTTAAAGTTAAAGATCAATCCATATACATGAAAACAAAATTTATTTTTGGGGATCTTATGCTGCTTTTTTTTCCTCCTTTGTTCTTCGTCAATGAAATTAAGTAAAAAGCATCTTACAAGATTCCTACTAATCATGAGCTGTTTTGATACAGAAAACTTTAGATAAGAGTGGGAAACCGAGCATTGGCAGTTCCACCATGTGAATTGCATACAGCACGGGCCTGTTATACACAGATGCATGCACACACGCAAGCATACACACACACACATATAAACACACCATACACATTAGTATTATAATGAAAATATAATTGACACTATAACTTCTGTCTTTATGAAACTTCCACAGCTTTCGACATTCACCCACTGCCAGATCTGAGTTGAGTGTGACAGCGAGCAGAAAGTGCCGCTGCCGCCACAGCCCAACAGAACCTCCACACGAGACCACCTCATTATTGACTTCACCTTTTCTAATAATCCTTCATTTATCGCTGCCTCAAATCTCTTGCAGCGACCACACAAACCTTTGTAATGAGAGCACCTTTCTATTCAGAGCACTTGAGGTTACTCCAAGGAATGGGCTTAATGAGTGGTTCTACTCTAGTGTGAAACACACTCACCAAACGGCGGAACAGGCTCGGTAATCGTGAAGCTCAAGGCAAAGTTCGTTTTAATGCCATATCTGATCACACATTCTGCACACACAATGGAGCTGGAAGTCACGCACCCTGACACGACCGTAAAACATACATGATTGTAGGAATTGACCACGAGATTGGAGTGTCAATCGCAAAATTGAGCATGCTGAGCATGCAGACGTCAGCATGCTCAATTTTGCGATTGACACGACAATCGAGTGGTCAATCACCATTCTATCATGACTAAAATCCATTTTCATGATTTTATTTTAAAATAAATCATATTATAACATTCAACATTCAAGTCAATTTCGTTTGTTTTGAGCGCGCGGAGACGTCAATTCCTACAGTTTTGAGCGCGCGGAGGCGTTAGTCTAAACTGTTGCACTCCGCACAGCATGAACACGCCTTACTACGTCAGCGGCCGTATTGATATTGTGAGGGTTTAGACAAAATTTGGGAGCGTGTTTTCCATCGCAAAATTAAGCACGGAGATTGACCAATCAGCGTGGGTTATTGGCGGTGATTTTTGCACGGAATTATAGAATGATTGATATTGATTGATATTGATTGATATTCTTCAGGAACTAATGTTCCTAAGATAGCACATGAAAACGCACAAGTAATACATGTAATATATGTAATGCTTATTTCCAATGTGGTCCTTGTTTGTTTGGCAGGTTAGGTAACCAACTGAGCCAAGGGTGTACTGGAGAGGGATCATACTAGCTTATAGTTTTCAAACTAGGTGAGTTCTTTTTATTCAAATTCATTATTGTCAAGCCATGACAACAAGAACATACAAATTCAATGAATAAAACCCTTAAAACATACAGGATAAAGTGAGTAAAAATACCATCAACAGAGTATTAAAAACAGTTGACATAATAAAACACATTGTTACTTTATAGTACAGACATTAGTTGGTGTCTTTTTGTTAAACACTTGTTTATAAACTTTGCAAGAATAAATAATGTGTATTCATTTTTTTTGACATAAAAAGTTTCTTAAAACTAGATGTGTTATCTAAATTATGGAGATTGCCTTCTATATTCTTTATAGCATTATATAAAATTTCTCTTTCTGAATTATAAATGTAACATTCTATAACAAAATGAAATTCATTTTCTATACCTTTTTTACATAGTTGGCAAATACGTAGGTTTTCATCTAATTTTGGTTTTAATTGCCTACCCTTTTCAATATAGAGGTCATGTGAACTTAACCTTATCTTTGACAAACATGTTCTAAGTTTGTAGTCTTTAATACATAGTAAGTAATGTTCTAATCCAAATTCGGTTTTGAATTTTACATAGGTCCTAAGAACAGGATAGTTGAGCAAACTTATCATACAATTTTCTTCGAACTGTTTGAATAGATTCAACTGTATTTGGTTTACAATCACAGCCTCAAGTTCCTTTGTTATACAAACATTTTCATTATAAAAGTGACTAAAGCCATGATCACTAAGAATGCTATATACTTGATTACACCAGGTTTTAAATCCTAGATCAGATAATTCTCTAAGCATATTGTACATTTGTTTAACTATTTTGTCGTCAGTTAGCCTTGTTAATCGACACCAATATTTAATACAATTAATTTTATGTTGAAGATGTAGTGGGTATCGTCCTGTTTCTGCATACATTGCCTTGTTACAGGTGGATGATTTCACCCCAAAAGCATTTTTGAGAAATTTTGTCCATACAGACTCTAGAGTTAGATATTCAGTTGTTGACCAGATTTCACATGAATAATTAACAATAGGTCTAACATAGGAGCCAAATAATTGGAAGCCAACCTTGGGTGTGATCATACCCAATTTTCCTAGCTTTTTAAAGCACATGAAAGTTGATTTAAGCGCTTTATCTTTGGTATATGTGACATGTTGTTTGAAAACATTTTGATTGTATTTTACAACAGTATTAAAAACAACCCCAAGGAATTTGTATTCTTCTACTATAGAGAGGTGTTTCGTGGAATTTAAAAAGGTACATCACTTTTTTACCAAACACCATCACTTTAGTTTTTAAAGAGTTAACAATCATTTGGGACTTAGAACAAAATTGGAACACCCCATCTAATTGTCGTTGGAGACCCTCTTCAGTGTCGCTAAGCAAGATCAGGTCATCTGCCCACAAGAGATGTAGTAGAATTTGGTTAGCATTTAAAACTATGCCTCTTTTAGAGTCAAGGTAACAACTAAGATCTTGTAACAATTGTCTAAACATATTTGGGCTGAGTGGTCCGCCCTGGTTGGTCCCACACGAGTCCGTTATCCACCTATACAGTTTATTTTGAACCTTTACTTGGGCTTTGATCTTGCTATACATATTACGTAATAATAAGATTATTCTCCCTTTTATACCACCTTTGATTAGTTTGTAGAAAAGTACATTTTTATTAACATAATTAAAAGCTTTTTTAAAATCAATGTACCCAACATAGAGAGTCTGATTTAACGCTAATTGTTTTTGTATACATCAAGAAGAATTAACATATTGTCTTGGGTCCTTGAGTTTTTCAAAAAACCACCATTGTATTTATCCTCTTTATCAAAGATTTCTTTATAGAAAGACAACCTTTTATCAACTATACTTTCAAATAATTTCCCGAACATGGGTTCTATGGTTATAGGCCTGATGTCATCCTTTCCTTTAGGGATAGCGACTCTGAGGCCGTATGCCCATTCATTCGGATATTGACCCTTACATAAAATATAGTTATATAGAGTACAAAGATGATGAACAAGAATATTTTGAGCTCCCTTGATACATTGACTTGGAATACGGTCTAGCCCAGGTGACTTACATTTCAGGTGATTAATCGCCTCTTTTGATCTCATCTATGGTAACTATCGTCCATATTAGACCAGTTTTAAAATATTCTCATACTGATCCATATTCAAATTTTTTGTTGACCAGTTATTGAAATCTGGAAATGATTTGAGGGTCTAGATTTGATAAGGTGTTTTGATTATCTAAACTTTTTATTAAATTCTTATACTGATCTAAGAATTCAATACACTCTTTCGTGTGTGATTTGTTTTCTTTTGAAATGACAATTTTTTGTTGAAATACGGTTCTTCAGGCATATCTCTAGAGGAGTGAAGCATCTGCATCTGGTTACAAATGCACATCATCCAGTAGAAAAGAATATGTATGGCTTTAAACACTGCATTTGACAATGTGCACATGAGAACATGTAGAACTTGATAGGCAACAGATCAATGCATTCTCATGCTAGTGAAAGCGTATACTGAACAAAAAATGTAAAAAAAGAAGCGGTAAAGTTGAAATCACCAGTGCTCGTGCGAGCTGCAAACCAGTGATGGTGTGTACTTCATTGATGTTATATATCAAGGATTGCTTTCAGCCTCACTTCTGGGGGTGAAACCATCAAAATTTACATACACTAATGGACTTGTCAATACAAAGACATTTACGTATTCATAATTCCATATGGATTGGTATGCTTCATTCCAATTAAATATGCCATCAATTTTTAATCAGGCCCAATGTTCAGGTTAATGTTTTTGTAACGTTTGTTTGCTAGCTGGAATGTTTCAGTACTCTGATTTTTGAATACTGCACAGCATTCACGTGATTGAAACCGAAATTGAAAATGACAAATTGGTTTAACCTATGAGGTGAGATATAATTCCATTTAAATATAATTCCTATTTAAAGTTTTGAAGGCCATTTAAGCCTGCTAGTTGTTAATCACTTGATATACCGTAATGTTCATCATTGGAAGCATTTTTGTTGAATTGTTGATGATCAAGTGGAAATAACAGCAATAAGTAATTGAGCCATAAATGATCATATCTCTAATTGACAATGCACATTGCTTTCTTCATTTGAGTGTTTGACTGTTTTAAGCCTACTCCTACACAATTACACAGTTGTTCTTACATTTTCATTATTTTATAATGCAATATGACGCCAGGTGTATTATACAATGTTCAACTTATTTTAGATCATGAGTTTCCAGGAAGATTTGGGGTGGCACTCCTGACCCTAGACCCAGGTGTACAATGTTTTAAGATATTTCATGTAAATACATAATATCACGAAATACACACCATCACTGGTTTGCAGTTCAATGAGCACTGGTGGATTTAACTACCACTTTTTTAATTTTAAAAATAAATAAATTTATTAAAAAACCTTTTTCAATTTTTTTTTTCAAATTTCAAAATTTAAGTTTGTTTTGAGCGCGGAGAGAAACCTACATTTTTGGGGCGGGGCGTTAGTTAAACGTTGCACCCCGCAAGCATGAACACCCCTTTACTCGTCAGGGCTGTTTGTTTGTGGGGAGTTTAGACAAAATTTGGGAGCGTTTTTTCCATCGCAAAATTAAGGGATTGACCAATCAGCGGGGTTATTGGCGGTGTTTTTTGCAGGTTATAGAATGATTGATATTGATTGATATTGATTGATTTTCTTCAGGAACTAATGTTCAAGATAGCACATGAAAACCACAAGTAATACATGTAATATATGTAATGCTTATTTCCTTTTCCTTGTTTGTTTGGCAGGTTATAACCAACTGACCCAAAGGGTGTACTGAGGGATCATATAGCAAGTTTTCAAACTGGTAGTTTTTTTACGTGCAGACGGATGATTTTCCCTCCACGGGACACGCCTTTTAACGAGGCCAACCCGTGATCGTGAACGAAAAATGGTTTGTACAAGGGCCCCTAAAAAGTCGGTTATTGATGTCATACCCCCGGGGGTGATGTTGTTAATTTTTTTCTACAAAAATGGATGAAAAATGGGAACTATTGGGAAAATTTTGCCCAGAGAAAATGGCAATCATCGAAGTGTTGTGCAGAACACTGTAAAAAACCCACTATTCTGTGGCAATATAATGTATTGGCAAAGAACTAGTGATGTGCCGGGTTTTTGCTGGGTGTAAACAACTCGATCCTATGAAATATTGATAGATCCAGTGTGGCGCATTTTCAAGCTTGTTTACATTCCAGGTTTGGTCTAGGGGATCTCTTCATATTCCCGCTTCAATCGATGTGCAGTGCTCCGGGGGTTAAGGTGAAAGAAAACCCCAGAATTTGTGATTTGTTTACTTTGAAATGACAATTTTTTTTTTTGCCCTGGTTACCCAACGATATCTTTTGCCCAATTTCTTTTTGCATGGAAAAAGGGAATATTCCTTTCTAAAGGAAAATTTTTGGGTCCCGGGGTTTTTTTCCGCAAACCCCCCAATACATGACCATCCCTATGCCATTCATCCAGTGAAAATGGAGAATATTATGGCTTTAAACACTGCATTTGAATTGCACATGAGAATATGTATAGATCTTGATAGGCAACAGATAATGCATTCTCATGAGGAAAGGTATTAACAAAAAAAGTAAAAAAAAATGGTAAGTTGAAATCACCAGGTCGGAGCTAAACCAGGTGTGGGATTCATTGATGTTATATATCAGGGTTGCTTTCCCCACTTCGGGGGGGAAACCATCAAAATTTACATAATAATGGACTTGTCAATACAAAGACATTTACGTATTTTAATTCCATATGGTTGGTATGTTCATTCCCAAATTTAAAAATGCCATCAATTTTTTAAACAGGCCCAATGTTCAGGTTAATGTTTTTTTTAACGTTTGTTTTAGCTGGGAAAGTTTCAGTATTTTATTTTTTAATACTAACATTCACGGATTAAACCGAAATTGAAAAAGACAAATTTTTTAACCTATGAGGTGAGATTAAAATTTCCCTTTTTAAAAATAATTCCCATTTAAAGGAAGGCCATTTAAGCCTCAATTGTTAATCACTTGATATACCGTAATGTTCATCATTGGGCATTTTGTTGAATTGTTGAATCAATGGGAAAAAAAAATAAGTATGAGCCATAAATGATCATATCTCTAATTGACAATGCCATTGCTTTCTTCATTTGAGTGTTGACTGTTTTTAAATATTAAAAATTTCACAGTTGTTCTTACATTTTTATTATTTTATCGTAATATGCGTCAGGTTTTAACAATGTTCAACTTATTTTAGATCATGAGTTTCCCGGAAGATTTGGGGGTGGGCCCTGACCTAGACCCAGGTACAATGTTTTAAAATATTTATGTAAATACATAACATCAATGAAATACACACCCCTGGTTTGCGCTCACGGCACTGGTGATTTTCCCCTTAACACC
>CM032661.1:44842589-44859797 GCA_019095985.1 Streblospio benedicti
TATCCATAAAAAGGGCTCCTACATTTTGAGGTCTTTTTAGCCCGTTGCTATGTAATTCTGTAGTATGCACGTATATGCCTAGTAATTAAAAATGCACTCTGAACATGGCTGCATTGTGGGTTTAATTATGGTTACAGTGGTTTTAGATATCTTAGAACAAATAACAATACATCATATGTGCTTGTTTGCACAATAAAGTTATACATTGCTTTAGTTTTCAAATATGTATACTAATGTAAACTAAGTGGGTCTACAACCACTACCCTTAAGAGATAGGCGACGTGCTACACGAGGCATTCACAAGTGCCTCTGTCTGCTTGACCGTGTCAACAAGAGCTCCAAGATAACATAGAGACTGGAAGATTGGGATAGGTAACGGTAAACGAGGGGAGGGCTGTACGAATTGCCTATAAACCAATGTCAGACCTGAACTTGCATCCTGCCCTTTATGTGCGTCTAAGGATTTGCTAAAATTTGTGCATGTGGCGCACATTCAAGTGATGTGAATAAGATCGAGTGTTGACCATGTTCTATATCCTCCAGTTGTGACCTAAAAACAAACACGCAAGACAGACGTGCACTGCACACAGGAAAAGTTGCTATAATTTTCAATCCTTTTTAGACGCAACGTATTCCCGCGTTTTGTAGCCTAGACGTTTATTGTTTTCACAACATGTCTTTCATAGGCGATAAATGAAGGAGACGTCTATTTGAAGGAGGCGTTAATTAATGCAAAATGATTTTATCATTCTTTTTCATGTAATTTCATTGCTTATCATGATCCAGAAGCACCTGATAACCCGGAGAGGGTTATCACCCCTCTTCGAAGAGGGGTGATACCATGGTTATCATGCTTGTACTCAACCAGACTTCCTTTTCATTTTTTTTTAAAACAATGTTGTAATTGTTTAGAAAGGAATGATAAATACAAAACCGGGTACGTTGTGTAATATGAATTATGTTATCAGGATTCGTTCTTGTAACGCATCAGGCTCGCCCTTCGGGCTCGCCGTGATACGCCACAAATACTCACCTGATAACATAATTCATGTTACAAAGTCACCCGGTTTTTTCTATGACCACCTTAAGTTAGACACACCTGAGGAAGCCACCGTAACTTAGCTTAACCTACTCAAGTAACTTCAAATAAACGCCGACAAGCATTCCCAAGCATATAATTACATGTATTGCGGTGTGATCACACTCTTAATGTAATAAAAAATATTTCGTTTTTGTAATTATATAAATATCCATAAACGGTGTAGATAGTCATATCTACTGTAGTTAGTAGTTTAGACATATCAAGTACAGAAACGCATTTACGTACCCAGCAGCGACTTCACCCATGGATGTATCTCCCTCAAGTAGGCATCTATGATCTTCATCTGTAAAAGGTCACGATATCGTGTTCATGTTATAATGGTATTCTCATCTACTGGTAATGTCAAGAAAAGGTGTGTAAAATTCATTTTAGGCTCCGTTTAAAGGTAATTATATCATATAATTATTTGTACATATGTTAGTTATTTCCCCACATTCTTCTCATCATCACATTTTCTATATCGTTTCACTAATCGCTCACCACCCCTCCAGGATAATCTAGTAATAACATCTCTAGCTATTATTTTACCATAAAATGCTCATCCTGGAGTGGAATCGATCATTTTCCCAATGTTTACTATGTCAATATTATTCTTATAATAATTTATGTATCAAAGGAATTTTATTGTATATTTATTGTCATTGACGATTCTGTACATCATTATTCACGTTTATATTTCATATACTGTTATATTTGCATATGTATTCCTCTGTTATGCTATATGCATATTTGTATGAATGATCGATCTACAATAACAGTGCATCTGTTTGTAAAGGAATACAACTCTTATTCTTACGTAGTCAATATGTAATCTATGTGTACTCTTATTGTTGTCACACAGAGCATTCTATTAATAGACATAGACGTGTGTAACATAATCATGTCTACGTCCACTATAAAAGAGATTATACACAGGTATCTGTGGTTTTGCTGTAGTTGATAGATCGTGTACCGAAAGCAGGTTGAAAATAACCCCCATTGTGAATAATTAGAATAAATCTTTCCATAACCTCCAAATCACGTATTTATGAATAATGGTTTGTTGTGCATGCTTGTGCATTGAGGATTTCTAATGTTTACCCTATGATAAAAACATCATGATTCATGCATATTATGCAAACTCTAACCAATGATTTGTCCAGGATTTTGTTCTAATTAGATTTTTACAAGACACCATGAAACAAACAATAGATGTGAATGTATTTAGTTCTCTGATACTTGCTCAACATATCCAATATCGCTATTTGGGTTAATAGAGTAGTAGGCCTTATCTTGTACATTGTAGCATCATGAAATTGAAAGAGACTATAACAACGAAAATAATCATAATTACGCACCTGATGCCCCAGCGTCTTAGCTCGTTCGTTATTATTTTCAATAAAGTGGCGTTTCTGGCCTATCTCGTTGTGGTTGTTGTGCTCATTGATGGTGGCGTTGAGTTGGCGCACGATGTTTGTCTCCATCGCAGCCTGGTCGGCCCTGACTGCAGCCTGCACCGATCCCAGCTCCTGCCTCAGGTCATCTTTTATTGCCGTGATCTGTAAACAATATACATGTCAAGTCACTGTACATTCAACACCTAACTTGGTGATTAAATTATTCAATAAAAGAGACCAGAATAAAGCTTTAATAAGGACCAATGAGTTAATGCTAGCACATGTATTTTGCAGATGTTGCTAGCTTTTTCATACCTTGTCGTCCATTGTAGCATCCAGATTCTGTGACAAGTTTTCTTGCATCTAGAAATTAGAAATATGTGGTGTTTAAGTGATGCATTGCAATGTATAAACATAGACAATGCTTTTTTTTAGCAACCAACATTAAATCATTTTCAAGCTTCTCTCTCTTTCTCTCACTTCTTTTAGCTAGCATATTTCTACCATGATAGACATAGCTGAAGACGGGTTTTATAACACTAAGCTTCCAGTACGATTGCATAACCTGTCTTCAGCTATGTCTATGTGTTAAATATATGCTAGCTGAAAAGAAGTGAGAGAAAGAGAGGGCACGTGAACATGTATCTGCAAGCACTAGGAAACATACATATAAAGCATTAAATCGCCATGAAATGTAAGCAAAACGTTTCCCACAAGGCAAGGTCAGCATGATTTGAAATCAGTAGTTTTACGTTAGAAACAGCTCGATAATGTTTTGCTTTTAGTATTGGATACATATCTTTAGGTCAAGTAAATTTTAAATCACTTTTCAAATTCTTATTATCATGCTATTATTTTCTAAAGTTGATAAATGAAAGACTCGCCGAATGGTTTTTTCCATATGGGCACAATGGTCTACATTTGAACCGATTATGAATAATGTTTAATCCTAAGGGTTGATGTACACTTTGTTGTGCTCGACAAAAGTGGAACAGTGTTCTACATAGAGGGGAGGGATGTTGTTGGTCAAGTAATTTATCACACAATTTACTATTTAGATAGATTAAAAAAAGATACACTACATAATTCACACTTTGATATAATGATTTATATCCCTCATATATGATAAATATTATTTTATGCCATACATAGGTAATATTTGAACACATATTGCGAAATACTATGTAGATGGTACCTGACTATTCGATTATGTCACACATCGGATATTTCCTTTTTGGAGGGGGGGGGGGGGGGCAAAAAACATCGTTTCACTTTTGTGGAGCATGACAAAATGTACACCATCCCTAACATAAAGACTTTGTTATGCTTTTCATAAATATACATATTAACAACTCTATTACACTGTGTAAATGAATCCATTTGTGTTGTTTACGTGTTTCCCAAATATAAAATTAAATATTAGTACCTGACTGATTTCCTCGTGTAGGAATTTTCTGATTTCCTCTTTCAGCGATGCACTGAAGCTTTCCGTGTTGGGCTAAAACATGAATACATTTTGTAAATTACCAAATTTGACATTCTTCCTAACATTGTGATGAATAATCAATGAATAGTATACAGTTGTATCAAAATACATGGTTGTTTTTTCCCCTGTAGAGTTTTTCTCTAGTTTCAGCCCGGTCTTTACCAATATGAGAGAAACATCTTTCCCCTCAGTTTCTCCCCCTTTTTAGGGGAGAAACTCAACTCTAAGGGAAGAAACTTGGGAGAAACCAATTTAAAGCATTTTTGATCCCTCCGAGAATGAGCCCTAGACGAGACCAGACATTTTTTGTGTTTATACGACGTACGGTTTTACATAACATTGGTATTTTATTTTACTGTTTATTTCTCTTATAGCTGGCGTGTACGTCTTGGTACATTCTGGAAAGTATATATCTTCCATGATTTTGTGTAAGAATTATGTACTAGTAATCATTTCTAATTATTGGCTTGGAAAGTGAGGAAGCCATAGCCAAATATCTATCCTAATCAAAATGGCAGACGACGAGTGACTGGAGAGTGACATGCGAACTTCATTATTTTGATGAATGCATCATATAGGGATTACATACAGTTAAGAATGGGCAAGCACATTAAGCACATGTACTTTCTAATGAATATCTATTTGATTTTAAATTTGTCCACAACTAGAAATGTCATTGTTTGTTATAGTGAAAACCACAAAGCTCTAAGACGCTTTAAACATAGAGGTCTAACAGCGAAAATGGACACTCAAAAACTAGCCCGGTCACGTTCTCAAAGCCGTTTCTATGGAAACACAGTCTAAAAGATGATCAGCCAGCGTTTTATGCTACTAACGTGTAGACGTCGGTTGCTTGGTTAATAAAAAAAAGCTTAAGTAGGGATTGTGAACAGGAAGCTATCGAAATTAAAATTGAAATTAATATATTTATGTACATTTTAGTTTTTGGATTATTGAGCAGTAGCCAAATATATGCAAAAAACAATGATTCCATATACTGCATACCTGATTAACAGAACATTACGCTTAAGTAGGGGATTTCAGACTGTCGTTTAAGGGTTTAGCCTTAAGTAGTATCTAAAACACAGTCTGTGTCAAAAAGGTCACTCTTCACTATTATCACTTTAGGACTAGACCCATGAGCTATACATTTTTGTGCATAATGACAAAAATAAAATTTAAATTCAAAGATTTCAACACATCACCAATTATTATTTTCCAGAATATTTGCTCTCAAGGGATCTTCAAAGCAATTTGTTCATGTTTCTAATCTTAATTATTTTTTCTTGGTGAAATTCGATGGTTTGATGTAATTAAAATCTGCAATTGCACTCCCAACTATGGACTAGAAACACCATATTCACGTTTATGCCGTCACCTAACTAGGTCTCGGACCAATGGAGAGCCTTCCCCATGTGATCAAATGGAGAAATTGCTTTGGCTAATGCTTCACATCTCTGTTAATAACCTACAGGGTATGACGTGACTAATGCGGATGAATAGGCAAATGGTGTGCCTTCAAAATTAAACTCAAAATATGTTGCATGAACACCTTCCCAGTGAGCTACTTTAAATGCCAGATATTGAAAATATGCATGGTCACCCTACCAATATACACCATGTCGCAAAGTATGACAATGCAAAATCTGCAAGCTTCATTTTCTACTTGTTTTCTTATTATAAGGGATTATTAATAAATTATGATGAGTGACTTACCTCATCTCTGTGTGTCTCCGCTTGTAGCCGAGTAGAGAGCATCAATACCAGAAAGGCGATCCTGGCAGCCATCTTAGAAGTTTGTATTTTCACTGACAGTAGTGGCAGTAGTGTGCAGACATCAACAGCGGCGCTGCTTATATAGCATGCAGTAGTCACACCCACGGCTCAAAAGTCACTTGCCTCAATTTTTATCTAAACTTGAACAACGCCCTATACTTTGGAAGTGTAACACATTGAATGGGTTGTTTTAGAAACAAAACGTTGATAACAAATGCGGTTTTGGCTGGAATTTGAGAGCAAAGTACGTGAATTAATGCGTTTTACTTGCTGACACTCAGTTTTATCAGGAAATACACATTATTGCCGAGTGTTCTGTTTAAGTGTCAAGATATTTCTTGATTTGAATTGAGTAAAAGAAAGTTTTTACATATCAAAGTGTAAACTGTAAAGTGTAAATATGCTGATGTACAGTCGGAATTCACAGGGACTGGCGCACTAAATGTAAATGTGCTTATATTATTATTTACAGTTGCAATGGACAACTTTTGCCATTTCTAGTGACTTTGTAGGGAGCAGTAAAGGTAAGTTTGCTCAACACACACCATCAGACCCGACCGGGACACAGTCCAACTCCCTACTATCTATTCGGCTACAGAAGCACACAAGTGATGGACACTTTTATTTAGATATTTGCATATATTTGCGAGATCTCTCACTGTTTCCATGGCAACCATTGTACAATTAGTATGACATACTAATGAGACGAAACATTTGTAAAACTATGAATTTTAAAGTTACATATATAAATCATTTCTCATATCAAAGGTAAAAGCCTATGCTATGAAGATATGATAATAATATGCAAATTAGCCTCATTAGCAGAATGCACTTAGAATAAATTTCAATTAACATTTGTCTACTCAGTCAGATATTTAAAATATTAACAGCTAGTGGATGTTGATAGTCCAGTGATGGGTGCTGGAAGCATGGTCTTGTTGAGAACGGGGTGTGTGCACATGTGTGGTGGCTAAAATGTAAATGTAAATGTGGTTATTTACAGTCGCAATTCACTGTTATCGTCCTCTAGCGACTTTACATATTTATACCAGGTCATTGGCATCCTTGTCACACTATATCTTTCTCAACTCCCTTGGGAGTATACAGCACATCGCAACCATAGCGCAGACGTCTTTTTAACGTGTAGGTACCACATAACAGTGTGCAACCTTTTAGAGGTAGGTTTGCTCAACACCCACCATCAGACCCGACCGGGAATCGAACCCACGACCTTCTGGTCACGAGTCCAACACCTTATTCACTCGGCCACGGAAGTACACAACTGTCAAGACGAGGCGTAACTCTTCCATCATAAATAGAATTTATAATTGAAACACACTAGGGTAGAGGGCTCGTAGTCTATGTTATGCATCGTCATATCTCACGACTATATACGCAGTATATAGTCGTGAGTTGGTATGAACAAGGACTTTATGGCAGTGTGAGTTATCAAGCCGTGAAAACTGACGATGATGTTATGAGGAGTATGGACTTGCCCATGCTCGAACCACCAAAGTATCTTGATTTTAAAAAGTCTGCTTTGCACCATCTCATGCATATGCAGGCCAGCTTATAAGCAATGTGAGTATGGAAATGTCATAGACGAACAAAGAAATAAATAATTAGCTGCACATAAAACATTCGTCATATAACTGTCATGGGCCCAGGTAGCGCCATTGGTAGGGGGCATAGTGCAAAATTACTGATGCTTGTAATGCCTGGTGTTGGTTCGAATCCTCCACAGATCTTTAATTTTCAGAATGATGTGGTAAACGTACTCTACTACTAATGAATTATTCAGAAACTATGTGAGTGCAAATATGGCATATGTAACGGGATAAGAATGCACAGTGTACATCAATTTGATAATTCATGACACAATTGTATATTCCTCAGTAGCACATTTGCTAGCGCGGCAGCTTTGCGTGACAATGAAAGTCTTCTCCTCTGTTCGAATCCTACCAATTCTTGCTACATAAGTTATTCAAGGAAGGTATTTGGTGGATTGTTTATGATTATAAAACATCAACAATTGCGCTACATCGACAATTAAGTTATAGTTTTACTGTTTTATAATAACAATTGCGCTACATTGATAATAAGGTTATATTTCTAGAGTTTTTATAACAAGTCTTAACAGGATAATCCGGTCTAAACTTGTATAGTTCTATGTCGTTAGTATATATTAGGTAGGTCTAGCTGGGTCTGCCGGTTTGTACTGGATTTTGGTAAGACCCCCATTTCACATGGCCGATCCTAGCTCAGATCCTCCAAAAGACACCCGATTTGTCATTTCTGGGTGGATCGTGCGTGATCTGGCCTCAAATGTGGAGTGATTTGGTTGGTTCGGCAGGGAATGGGCCACTTTTGGTCGGTTCTGGGCTGACTTTTCGTTTTTAGGGTTGTGTGCTCCATCGCCAAGCTTTTCGGGGCTGTCTGGGGCTTTCACTAGCATTTGCAGCATCCTAAGGTCTCTTTGCTTAACTGCATGTGCATATGCCGTCTTGTCTGCTGCTTTGAGAAGATGTATTGTGACAGATGAAACCGTAGGTGACGCCGCTACCATTACAATCTGAAGCAATGGAAGCATGAAACGGAAGCATCTTTTTTTTCAACAGCACGATGCTCCAATTCCAATGGTGTCCACCTGGTGAAAATGACACATTTTCTGGTTCATCACTTTGCCGGAGAAGTGATTTTGTCTTATTGCGGCCTGTGAGCTCCCGTTATAAGATTATTGAGATGTTGATCTGGATCAACGTTTTGGTTTCTGGTTCATCTGGAGGACTAACTTGTTCATCGTTATATCTCTCTGCTAATGGTGAGTTTGCTGACAATTTCTACAAAGATGTTCCCGTTTTATGGTGTTCTAATTCTGAATGGTCCCATTAGCTTGCCTTGTCCTCCAGTCCATCTGAAAGGTCACGGGGGGAGGGGGTCATTGTTCATTGCGTCTCTGAAGGGTTAAACCCAAAGACGTGTTTACAATGATTAGGCAACGAATAATTGTAACAATGACAGCCGTTGCACTTAATCGTGTTGTAGCTCAACAACAACACCAGAAGGAGGAGAGAAGAGAGAATAATACAAGAGACTGTAGAAGATGAAGATATGAAGATTCAAAAGGCGGCCTTGAAGATGTTCAAGTTGATGCTCACCAGAAGAGACGACCATACACACAGACTAGATTGTGGGTACGGCCCTAGGTCCGTCATGCTGCTGTTTTTAAGAGAAACACGTGTTGAAAGACCAAAGCTGATGGTATTTCACGGTTTAATGGCCACGAAGCCACTATTTCTGGCAGCCGATCATCACACCTCTTCATCATGCTTTGTCTGTCTCGGCCCTTTCCCGTCACCTACAACGTCTCTGACGGCTAATACGGCTCAGTGACTTTGGCAAGCTTCGTCTTCAGACGGTTACGTAATAAATATTGATACAAATCAGCCTATCCACCCCGAAATGACAGATCGGGCGTGTTTTGAGGATCTGGAGCGAGGATCGGCCATGTGAAATGGGGGCCTAAGTAACTAATATTAGCCACTTACATTATATATGTTTTCCCAGTCGGGGTTTATTTGTTATAAACAAAATGATAGAAATGTGCTATTGATATATTTACACGTTTGTTTTACTAAACGTTTGTTTGAATGGTAAAGTAAAACAAATTGCAGGTTCTTTGTTAATTTAAATACAAGATATGTCTTTATTTAATGCAGGTTCTACTATATGTGGAGTGTACTGATTTGGTGGCAATTGGACTGATTAAGTAACCTTCATCTACCAAGCTCATGTAGGGAAAGTTTCGCAGGCAATTTTATGGTATCGCTATAGGGACTGTACATTGGCATGGTTAATATTATAGAAATAATATAGAAATATTTTTTCCTGATATTAACTGTTTTAAGAACAATATGAAATGATATCCGTTTAAATAATTATGCAGTCCATTGGGTTCCACTGTCACTTTTCAATGACTTGTGACGTTGTTTAACTCAGTAGAATTTGTTGTTTAACTACGATTTACACGATGTTCTATCATTTTGAAATGAGAGTATCACTTGATCAATTGTATACATTTATTGATAACTTAAAATAGGCAAAATCAACTCCAAAATAAATGCTACGTATCTGCATGGCTAGAGTCTACTTGTGTTGCATTGTTTTGAATGTTTGATGTCTAATTCATTATGGTCTAAATACAGTGACGTTGTTTTTAGGTTCCCGACCCTTGATAACTGATAGACGTTTTATACTTTTACCAGATGCGATGCTAGAAGATGTAAAACGTATAATTGAAGACCGATTGGTGCATGTTACAGTTAAATAGCCACTCTCCGTACAGAGCTCTGTTCCTGCTGTCACTTTTTTTGATGAGAGCCGGTGCGCGCACCAATCACGAGAAATCTCTGGGTACGAGATTGTTAATTAACGAATGTTTACAAGTCTTAGGGGCAAAACCCACAGCAACGGATGGTCGCCGTACGGCAGCCGTACGGCAGATTTGCCGTACGGCGATTATAAACCCACAGTGACGGATCATATAAGTTGCCGTACGGCTGCCGTACGGCAGCTGGAATTAGCACACATGATTATTATGAATCTTAGTATTATTATCATCATTATTAACGACAAGAAAAAGTAGTATCTGAAAACAGTAAACACTGTCTCTGCAAACGTCTATCTATGTCGCTATACAAAGAGATAGATCTACGTGAACGCCGCCAAACATAAACGTAACTATAAAACGTAGAAACCTTGTCGTATGTGAGGATTATCTGAGTTTAAATTCAAACACACAATATCATTGTAAGATATATGTAGCGTTAATTGAAACACGGCATTCATTTAACTTAATAAACACATATTAATTACTAGTAAAGGATTAATTACAGGTAAGGCTCTATTTGATGCCAATCCGTCAGTGTGGGTTTTGCCTAATAGAAAAGTTACTAAAGCAATCCATACGACGCCGTACGGTGCTGTAAGACGCCGTACGGCTTGTTCGTGTCAATTGCCCCCCCCAGGCGATCGAGAAATCTGCCGTACGGCAGAATTTCACTGTGGGTTTTACGTTATTTAAAATGAATTGGAGCAATCTGCACGAAGTTGACGTACGGCTCCCGTACGGCTGCTGTACTTCGCTATGGGTTTTGCCACTTAGATCGTCTACCAATCACGCACGGGTGAAACAAAGCTTCTAATAACGTACCCAATAATAACGTCGAACGTCAAAACAGTCATATACGTTGAACGTCATTCTAGTTCATGTCAACAAGATTTGGTAAACTACAGAAAACTGTAGAAAATAGCACACACACGCAAAAATTAATATTGATAATGAGTAAAATCAAATACCACAGAATAGCCTAGTTGATGATCGTGATAGATTTATGACGTATTTAGTTTAAGCGGTCAATCTGTTATATACTAACAACAGTGTAGAATATCTACAAATTGTGTAAGTTTGTTTAGTATGTATCTTCTGTTAATTACCCTTTACCCTCAGACTACTATTCTAGTAGGCAAAGCAATGCAAGTAAAAAGAATAAACACTCATTACACTAGTCTCAGTTGACTTCTACCCTTTACGATGCATGTGCCCGTGGCACAAGCCACTGTTTGTTCTTGTGTTCAAATCGCACCAGAGACTGAAATAGTCCTAACCTGACTTGCAGTGAGACAAATCTAATGACTGAAATACACAAACGTTTTACAGTGTTGATCGTTTGTATCGAGGCTTTGAATAATTAACGACCTTGTAGGTGTTCACATTGTCATTTCGCTGTAAAAGTGCTGCTTTAGCCAGAATGTTGGGCAAAAGTGCTTTCTAAAAGGTGAAAAAAAAGAGCGTCACTTGGGCGGAGGATAGATGTAAAACATCAGTACAGGAGAATCACCCTGGTCAAATAGATAATTAGTGATGGACATGATACAGAAATCAAGATTGCATGCAAACTCAAAGCAGGAGTTACAACGTCCTCTTTTTCAGAGACAGACTAATTGCATTATGGTTGTACTGACTGTCCTGTTGAGAATGACCGATTTTCTATAATCAATTACATCAAACTCGAGATATCAACAGCAATGTGACTAATAGTTGTGTAGATTTCGTAACAAAATATCTACGTCCATTTCATTTTGATGGGATGAAAGGTCTTTATTAAAGAGTCTGATTCAAGAGATTTCTGTGCAGTGTGTATACAAGACTTTAACTTAGTAAATGCTCAGTAACAAACACGAACAGTAGTCATAGAATGTTATAGGAGACTGTGTGGGACAATTGCATTATTGTTGTGGGGAGAAGAAAAGTGGGTGTGTGACTTTTGCGGGATGATAATGAAAAGTGTTGTCGGAATGGGGAGGAAGTGGACAGAATAATGAAAGTCATCGCACATGTGGGGCGGCAGTGGAGGACAAATATTTAAGTCCTGGCTGATCATTGATTGGTAGAAGCCAGGATCGTAACATAGCAGTCAATGTCCGCTCCGATACGTGAGGGTTTACATCACTTATTTATATGAGATGAAATTACAAAATGTGTAAAATGTGCACTGTGTCATTTATATTTACCAATTATCTAGTACACAACACAAGCTGGTGTGACGCCCTCACCTTCGGTTGGTTGAAAATTTTGCTCTTCAAAAATAAGTATAATTATATCGACTGTTCGTCAATTACTTTTACATTTATTTTTCTAATTTTTCCCCATCATTCAGTTTGCTCCATCGGTATTTTAGTTTTCAAACAAAATATTTTTATGTATGGACACACATTTAAATACATTTTTTTTCTAAATAGATTGTTTCATATGGTAATGATGTACTAGAATAATCTTCGTACTAATGCTGGAAGATCACTTTGCCCCCAGGCGTCTGTTAGTCCTTTTCGGTCCACACAACTCACGATTTGACGGTCAGGACTTGTCTATAATGGGGGGCAGCATCACAGGCAGATCCAGGTTGTCAGAAAAGGGGGTGATGGGGCAACTCACTTGGACCAGACTAGGACCAACTAGGACCAGAATGATACCATCATCCCAAGCAGCGAGCTGCTTGGGATGATGGTATCATTCTGGTCTCACAACCTTGGGGTCGGGGTTCCGAGCCCCGCCAGGCCACTTGATATAGTTAAATGGAAGCTTAGGGTTGTAAAACCTGTCTTCAGCTATATCTATCGTTGGTAGAAATATGCTTGCTAAAAAAGACGTGTGTGAGAGAGAGAGAAGTATAAAAAATATTTTCAAATGGGGAGGAAGTATATGATTCTTAAGAAGATGAGGATCAATAAAATGTACTGTACATGTAGTACAGTAAGCAATAATAAGACTGTACAGACAGTTGACGTTACAGGTGTGTCAAAATCAAAGTTTCACATTTTATGAAAATAAATGGAATAAAACAAATATCTACTTGTTTTTTATGATCATTTACATATATCATTAAGTTCCCCATGACATACGCTTTAATGTGATACCAAACACGATATATCTATATCATTTACAAAGCTAATTATACTCATGGGGGTGCTAAAACATGGGTGTGGCTTGCGGCGTCAATAAAAAAATGCTCAAGGGTGACAAGGTGGCACCCATCAGATTCTTGAAATATACATATTTTACTACAATATTCTGCAAAAAAATTGCGTTCTTATCCTACTTGACGGTCATGTCAATTATTTCCTTGACTAACACTGCCATGTAATCTATGTATACTCTCGTATACTTGCTATAACCAAATACGTCGATGTGCAAGTCTGCCCAGCATATATGCAAGCTGTCCGACTGTAGTACATCACTATTAACACATACAACAGAATCATACGACGTGGTCTACATGACAAACATGCATTTGTACAATAATACAATCGAAGTGCATACACGACTCCTTCAGATGTAATCCAGTCACTGAGGCTCACTAACTATTTATTTACCACAGTGTATCAGCGCGTTGGGGATCGAACATCATAACAGTGCATATGATAATTTAATAATATATTAAATAAAGGGGTTAAGCCTTTATAATGGCATCACGATTTCCAGGTTAATTAGGCCAAAGTGAGTGTAAAGGGACAATTCAACCCTTTTAAATTGTTATTTTATTAGAGAAAAAACTATTCAATCTAATCATCAATATCCACTAAATATGAGTGCCAAAATCTTACGTATATTGACAATTTGCTACTTCTCTTAATAGCAGAGATGTATTTCAGCGCATAATCAGTCTATCATTAAGCATATGTGCTGCTGAGGAGTTGTCCTTTTGCTTTTCATTATTACCACACTGCATAAAGGTCTCACCTGAGCAGTCCACTCCTTTCCAGCCGGGAGCGCAGTGGCATTTACACTCATTGTCGTCCATCGTGGCCTGGTTCTTACAATCAGCGTTGCATACTACAAATCAAATTCTAAAAAGTAGCCTGTAACCTGCTGTAATTTAGTGCAGAAAAAGCACATTCTTCAATCAACACGGCCAGAAATGTAAAAGGAAAATATTTAAAACAAATTTGTTATCTGTATTATCTTAGATTTAGTCATTATTTTCCTAAATGCTTATAAGAATGTATTTTGTACACCAAATTCTTGCACTATTTTATTCATCCAATTTGAAATGTCAGTTGATTTGACAAAAACAAATTCAAAAGATGATATTCTTCAGAGAAAATTATAACTTACCACAGTCTGGTTCACATTCTGAATATGGAACTCGCACTGAAAAATAACATGGAAAAAATTACAGTCTCTGTCATCCATCTCATTCTAGGTACATCCATGTCCATGTTTTATAATAACGTTCATTGAAAAGCGTATTGTAATAATGTTAGTATTTTTTGATCAATATTGTAGTAAAAAATACAAAATTTTATTTAAATCCTCCCCAACTTTTGGCAAAAATCCATTTCTCTTTTTTTTAGCACAGGGAGGGGCGGGGATCCACCCCCTTTTTGAAAAAGCTGGTAGCATCTCTGATAGACATTTGATGTACAATTAACATTCAATTTTAAACTCTTTGATGATTATGTGATAGGATGGTGTATGATGATGGTGCCATTATACTTACAGTGAATCATTGGAAACCATTGTTGATCAAGATGATGTTGATCTAACTGCAATCGACACCGATGATTTTCAACAAGTGGTAGCAGAAGATTTTAAACTTTATACAATGGAGGAGGATGTGGACATTGCATCATTAAATAATTCACAAGAAAATAAAATTCAACAGGCTGATGCATGTGATAACACACCAAATAGTCATCTATCGGAAAACGCAGTGGAATCAAGGGAGGAATGTAAAGAAGTGAATATGTATTGTTTTTGTATTATATGTGAATTGTATAGCCCAATTCAAGGGAGGAATGTAAAGAAGCGATTGCTGTCTTTTAGTTTTAAGTATGTCCGATAGATGGCGCGTACTGACGGTGATGTGACATCGTACTAGTTTAGTTTTATGAATGTCTCATAGATGGCGCCAACGGACGGTGATGCTGTGTCATACCGTATAATCGGGCTTTTAAGCGCCAATAGTTTTTTGGATATGTTTATGAACAATTATAATTTGGAATATTTTCAATATATTCTTCCTCTGTAGATATTAGTTTGAGATTTAAAATGTAGTAGAAGTTGCATATTATTTTTGGGGAACAGTTTGCGATGTGTATTTATTGTTAATTTTATAATGATATTCTGAGGGCTAAGTTTATATGTTTACAGTATTTCCGGAAGTGAAAAAAGACGCTATATTGCATGTACACTTGAAAGACGCTATATTGCTCAAAGATAGATATTCTGTAAAATTGCTATGATAGTCTGAGTACCGCAGGTATGTTCCTATCATTGATATAGATATAGGTTTATAGAATTGTTATACAATAATTTCATTTGAATAGTTGAACTGTGTGCCTCTAAAATTTGATGTAAATTCATAGCGTGGGCAAAGGCCAGTGTTGTTAATTGTTGGTGGGTCTGTAAATTGTGCTTTAGCCTTCTAAAAGTTTGACTTTCTTTGTTGGATATCGTTTGCATGTATTCGTAATTTGTATGTGTATGTATTTTAAGAATCTGAATAAATTCATTTCAGTTTACGGTGCCATAGACGACATCAAAAATCGAGTTGTTTATTGTCCTTTTGCAACAGAATGTTGCCGCATCTGAGAGCTACCTCAGATCCTATACATGATGCAAAAAAACTGCAAAAAACTCTTTTTAGCAATTGGTTCCTTTTTACTTGATGGTGAACGTGCAAATTTGTCAATCATCAGAAATATACGTGAACATTATATAGATGGTGAAATATTACATAAACGCTTACTATTGTTGTTGTTCGCAACAAAAGACAGGGATGGATTCTAAATCACCTAGAATGCTGTAGACTATTACAGAGCACATTTCAGGGGTCACTGTAGTGCATCCCCAACTCCTGAAATATGGAGACTAACGTCTGACAATGAAGAAGGCACAATAAGACGCCCTATTGATATTACTGTAGCTGATATGGAATTATTGGTACTGCAAGCAACTGCAAAAGACCCAATATATTCAGCATAAGATTGCACTACCCTGCACAAATAAAAATGATGTACCATGCACCAGACAAGGCAACATGCATTCATTTCTCCAGTGAAATCTTGTTTGTTTGTGCACCAACAGGAGTGTTCTATATTGATCATGGCAATGTTCTTACAGTTCAGACACAAAAATTGAGGCAACCAGAGGCTGAAGAATACATACAAGAAAATAAGATCATGAAAAAGAAGGACATGGATATAACTCTACTTACTGCTCTAAAGGCTAGAATAAAAGAGTGGATAAAGGGTAAAAAACAAAAGACCCTGTTGTATTGTTACTAGATATTTCATGTCCAAGTGCATTATGCTACCATGAAGATATTTAGTTTGTATGCAACAAATAGTCATTGTATCAAATTCAGCTCAATCGGAACTACATTTCAATGGATGCCAAATTGATAAGAGAAATCAAACTGTCACATGTTACTATTCCTTCAAGCATATGTTACAGTAACAATCATGTTATCATATGTGACATTCAGCCCAATGGAGGCATGAAATGCCTTAATTTGAATACTGAAGCTGAGGTGACTCTGGTTCATGCTGATGAAAACATTGCCCTCTGGTCATGCTGATGAAAACATTGCCCCAAATGGTGTTATCACAAACAGAGAGGGACATCTTTATTTTACAGACAGCAAGTCAAATACAGTAAAAGTCCTATATTTTGCATGGAATATCAACCACTGCAGGGGGTAGGTGATGATGTTAACTTTTATGGCCCTGCTTTGAAAATGTCGCTCGACAGCCAACTGATATTGCTATGGAAGAAAAGACTAAAGAACTTGACAGTTCATTGACAGCTTTTCCCATCAGGTTATCAATAGTTTTGTTTTCGTAAGTGTTGTATACGTTATTTACCAGTATTGTCATAGATTTAAATATTAGGCCTGTACATGTAC
>CM032661.1:44859897-44872033 GCA_019095985.1 Streblospio benedicti
ACTATTTAACTATACACATTTAGATAATACCATGTAATGCTTAATGTATGTCTTCTTCATATAGCATGATACAAAGCACAAGAGCATCTTTTCTAAGACATAACAGGTAGCATGTGGCCTTACGAATAATACATACAACTTGATGTTCCATGGGTATGTATACTTCTGAACACAAGAAATAACACATGTCACAAAACAACTCTATTCTTCACAGCTTCTTAGAGCAAAGTACTTGAAGATAATTGTGTGTAGTAGTTTTTTTTTGCCACATGGTTTACATATCCTTTTGACACATTAAATGTATTATATAATACATTTAAAACTCTAGCTTTTAAACCAACCCAATTACTGTTCATAATTATAAACTGTGATTTTTCTTATCATTCATATCACCATTTGATATATCAAGTACTAAACATTAAGCAACAAATGGTTGAAGTATACGTAGCTCCTGTTTACCTTCACATCTGGTAACTAGAATGTATGGATAACTCGAGGACAAGATGTGTTACTCGATTTTCAAAACCACTTTTCTTCAGGTTTGTATCAAATTGAATGACAAGGGGTCGTCCGTACTCCATAACACACGAAAAACATTATATACACGGAGGGAATTGTGTTAAGGAATTGATTAAACAATGACGAATACTATGAAATTGACCCTGGTAGTTGTATTTCCCACATGTACAGGTCATTGCGAACAATATCACATCGACGTCTCTGGCAAGTACAGTAGAGCCTCTTTATAAGGACAACTCGGGGACTAGTGTCAGTGGTCTCAATAGAGAGGTGGTCGGTATCTGTATATCCATTGTGGTCTGAGATATTAGGTTTGGTACAGCGAGACATGGTAGAGTAGAACCTCTAGATATCTATATTAGAACCACCTGTGTTAGGTAGTCTCAATAGAGAGGTTGTAGATGTTTTGGTACCGTGGAAAGTGGTCGATTTATATAGGTGGTCTCAAGAGAGGGGTGGTCTTAATCTGAGGTTCTACTGTCTACACCATTATCACAGAGGTGGTCTCATTAGTGAGGTGGACTAACTAGTACTTAGGAGGTTCTAATGTAATTGCAATGACGTAAACGTCTAGCACTCGACATTTCTGCTCATTGTCTGCTATTTGTTAGAAGCCTCAGAGGAAATTTAAAAGGCTAGAAAAACAACAACTCTAGGCCTAGGTTCAAAACATAATGCTACAGACAATTATGACATCTTATATATTAGCAATAAAACAACTAAGAGACTAATAATCTGTACCTAGACTGGGTGTCCTGTGTCTGAGTAAACTCACACTTTTCTATGAAACAAGTATAGTGGCTTTACATGCATTTTCGTATTCAAGACACCAGAGAATTGATGGGAGATGAGTTCACCTGACATCATAGCGGCTTCTGTGACAGGTTTATTCCAGGTTATTAGCACTAAAATACAAACGGCACTCTGGGTACAATTGAGTGTTGTTTGATTTTCATGATACTACAACAAACATAGGACAAGTAAATAGAATTACTCTGTCATCAAATTAAATGACAAGCGTGTAGAGTCCTTCAACTATGTGTATACAAAATGTCTTTGAAAGTTTTGGGGCAACATTCCCCTTTTAATGTTGATAAAATAGCCAGATGGCAACGAATCCCCACCGCCACCCATTGTTTAAATGCATTGTTGTGATTTATAATTAAATCTGTGTATAAGTTTCCTTGTTATTATATGGTTGAGTTTCAGTCGATTGATGTTTGCAAGTATTAGATATTATTGACAGAGAGGATTCTTTCTGCAAGTCTATAGGGCTATATCACATAACCACTGATAAGACTCGAACCCTGGACCACTAACACTGTGGCACCTATTCACCAATAGACCATTAGCAAAAAGATACTCACATGTCAATACTCACAATCACGTCAATTAATTCCAATATATCTAAGTTTCCATAGTTATTATATTACTAGTTATTTTTTGTTGTTTATCCTTATGTTTTATACACGTATGGATCACAGAAAAAAGAACAAAAAAGAGAAAGGATCCGGCGAAGTCTAGTCAAGATTGGTACACGACATCACAGACGTGTCATTGTCTCTGGCTGGAGAACATGAGCGATTTACGACAGCTATAACATTACAACACTCCCCCTAACATAAACAATGCACAGTAGCTGGACCGGTATGACATAATTGTAAAGAGCGTCTCGTTCAGTTCTGTGTAGGCCACACGAGCAGCAGACTACACAGTATTTAAGAAGTAAAAAAAGGAAAAGAAACAGAAAGGAATCACCTATGTTTTGCTTGTGCAGTAGAACCTCCAATTAAGACCACCTCTTAAATAGACCGCATAGTTCTACTGGATTTTCCTATTAAACCATTTTAAGTCAGGAATTTCACAGAATTTTACGCTGAAAAGACACAGTGCAACCTTTATACTTATATGTATCAGTTGCTATTTCATAATTATCATTTTATTTATTTATTCATTAAACCTTTATTACTGACGACTGTTTGTAAAAACAAAGCTAGCGTCAGGCAGTGCAGACTATTGAAGGCGAGTGAGTCTTTTACGTCTTTTACGTGCAGTCTCATTTCCCAGCCATGCTATTCTCATACATCTTGCAGTAACAATTTGGGGTGAATATTCAGGATTGGCAACACTATGAAATCACCGCATTGGTGTTGCAAGTAAGTTACTTCCGGACGTAACAAAGACAACAGCAGACATATGAACCATGACCGCTGTGTCAATTCAAATGCCAAATGTTATATAACAAAAAGGAATATAAGGCATGGCTAGAAATGATCATTTACTTAGCAAACCGTCCAACGTCGGGGTATCAAGAATGTTCTTATTAAATTGTAGTAAATTTAGAAGATTAATGAACATAATCTAACCACAAAAATAGGAAATATAAAGCCTATACAATCGACATCCACTTCCACTGTCATCACCATCACTTCATAGGAAATACACCAAGGCACGTGGATTTTACAAGTCTCTTTTTTAAGTCTCATAACCTGCATTGCACAGCACGGTATTGCGATATTACAGTGCTGTTGCACGTGCTTCAAACTTTGCTGTATCATCATATTTGTTTCAATTTGAACACAACCCAATAACCTAATTTGAAATAGCCGAGAATAAGCCAAATAACCACCACGGCATGCCGGTAACCTAAAGACAAAGCCACTAAAAATGTGACCATCTGTAAACACCCCAAATCCAGAAACTTCATGGTAAACCAATTGATATTAGCAAAATGAGAAGACAATAACATCACCAGCGACAACCCACCTGTGCGGCTAATCCGTCATAATCCTCACAGCTCAGTGTACAGCGAGTGTACACTCTGCCAAGTGTACGCCACCACTCCGCTTCTCGGCTATGACTGATCCTGTCACACTGTCCTGGCAGCTGCACAGTAGATTGGGAAAAAATGGGAAAAATGTATATGTCATAAGGGAGAGCAAAGTGAGAAGGTCGTGAGTTTGAGTCCCGGTCGGGCCTGTGGTTGTTGTTGCTCGTGGTCAAGGCGTGGCCTTAACGACTCTCAGAGCAGATTCACAGGTTTGAAGCAGCAGACATAGCAACAAAACAATGGAAAAAAAACAACAAAAAAACCCCCAAAACCCATAATAGCCATATAGAAAGGGATCATAAGGTCAGAAGTAGTGATTTCGAGTCCCGGTCGAGTATGGTGGTGGGTGTTGAGAAAACTCATCCCTAATTAACTGGCTGGAGACTGATGCATGGTACATACATGGTACATACTCTATAAACTCCTACATTTACATGCCATGGCCAGGCGTGTGGAGTCCAATGTGAGTGATGAACACCATATATAGTGCTCTGCAGCAGCAAGTGTTGTATGCTCCCCAGGGAGTTGAGAAAGGCAATATAATGTGACAAGGATGCAAATCACAATCTTTTATGTTACTATATCAAGTGGCACATTGTGGTCGGAACGCCCTTGCAATATAAAGGGAGAGAATCACGTTCTCTCGCTTTACCAATGGTCAATCAAACACAAAAGACAAAGGGGATTGGTAGACATCTGCTACGGTCTCCGTACGAGTGCATGTATGGAGAATAAAATTTGCGACCAGGTGGTTTCTGAGGATCCAGGAATTGTGCAGACCAGCTGCGAGTGATTCTGACCATAGGTCTCCTACAGGAAGTGCATTCTATCTGTTGAACCCCGCACAAATCTTGGCAGCCCTCTCTACTTGACAAGTGCCACAATGCCAACACATTTCTTACGCACATATGTCTATAAGAGTATACACATGATGTACGCCTCTACAGGTAAGTGCATTAAACATAACTACACCTCACATTTCTTAGAGCAACTTCCTGTGTATTATTTCTGTTTGTGTGTGAACAATAGACATATACCCGTGTGCAAAGAAAAACAAACAAAATGTGTATTGACAAAGAAAAAAACAAACAAACAATAACAATACAGGGCAAAATACAAACAGTGGCAGGCGCAACAGTAGTTCAACAAGTCGGACAAAACAGAAAACATAATGAATTTAAAACCTACAAAAATGTTTTATTGTCACAATGGGCTCATATTGCTTCCTCAGGTAAAACAGAGAATCCTATAAATGATAACATTCTTGTTGTCATATGCCTATTGTCAGCAAATATGAGAGAACATACTTAATTAACGCTATAACTCTTCAACAACTGTCCAATATGATGTCTCTGTTTATCAACTACCGTGTTTATTAGAAAAGTGCCCATTATGGAAACGTACATTACCAGCTTGATCATTCTAGTAGGTACTTTTCATTTCACCTCCCAAGTGACCAACAATTAATTAGCACAGTAATTAACACACCACCTTTCCACAATGCGCGACACCAAGAGATCGTGAGAACTGCTCTAATCTGAGAGTGAGAGCAAAAATAATTAATAATGTTATTAGCACCTTTAGACCCTTGCATGAGGTTCAACAATACGTGCTGTGTATGTCTCTTTGTAAGACTGTTCAAAAGGTTCTTGTGTCATAGGTTTGAAATACGATGACTACATTGAAGAAATGTTGATATGTCACCCAGTAAAACCAGGAGCACATCACTATAGTTCATTATTACATTATATTGCCACAGAACTTGGATGTGATGTGTCTAAGGTTCATAGATATAGAAACAAATGTTTCCCTTCCCATATAGCTGTTGTGTGTAGGGCGAATCTGCTTTGGCATATCAGACTGCTCGGTTAAAGTCTGATACACAGCAGCAATATGGGGAGGGAACTGCGTTCTTTGTTTATCACCCAAGGTGTCATAAAGAATATTGCTCTATTTTATACACGTTTAGACTTGAATAAAAATTCTGAAAACATCTATTTAAACAAAATCTACATGGTATTGCCGATTTCTAGATAACGTGGAAAACTTGCATATCCATAGCTAGACCTCTCTATATATGGTTCGTGTATCACCTTTTATCCTATATGATAATAAACCATTGACTACATGTACATGGTCTACATGGTCATTCGATGATACTATAAAACTATAAATGTTTGCGCACAATTTGATTTGCAAATTTCGTGTTTAAGTGCAAAAACGCAGACTTAAATAGTCAGCAAACATCAATAGCCTATGTAAGGTAGGTCCAGGATGGACCAAAATCGCAAAGCTAAATAATCACAAAATAATTTACACAGGAAATTCGCAAGATTTAATAGCCACAAAATGTTCTAGTTTTACAGTATTTGTAATAGTACTGAGAAAAAGTTGCTCAAACCCACCGTGTCGCCGTGTCATTTTTACCCCATGTGGTGTCCTCTCGTGTTTGACTCACGCCATCACTGCGCATGCGCGTCATATAAAAGGAAAAGCGCGTTTTCCAGACGAGATTTCTCAGCAGCAGTAAAGTACAACACACGAGAGTTTGTGTCTTCTGAGGCGATTCATTTGGCAGGTTACTGTGATATCAACAGGTGTGCGAACGAAGAGAAATCTGTAAGTTTATTTAGATCATCTTTTCTATATTTTTCTGTGCGTTTGAATGTGTAATTCCATTGAAAATTCCTCTTCACTTTTTTTCATTATTTTTGGTAGTTGGAGCTGGTGTTACTTCATATAACTTTTATTTCCTTAGAAAGGGAAGTTTTGGAATGAAGGGCTTATGCCACCAAAAAGACCTGTCCATTCGGTCTGAACAGTCTGGTGCACATGGATATGTTATTCTAAATGAAAAGGGGGGGCGGTGATTCAAATAATAATTGAAAATAAATATGGTAAACCGATTAAGCTTAGAGTAAATAGGTGTGAAACCAGTTATTTCATTTCAAAATATTTGAATGTTTAATGTACATGATCAGTTATAGTTTTTAGTTTATCTTATTTATCATAGCCACAATGTCCAAACATATTTTACATAAGTAAAAATATAAAACGTAAGATGAAATTGGACCCTAGGCCTGCCATTTTTGGCCCATAGAATTTACTTTGAACTAAGTTAATTCTACCATTACACATATATACACAAAGATGTATTCGCTATTTACAAAGCAGGGTACAAAGCTCGGGGGGGGGGGTACTTCCATAGTCGCGCTATACGGCATGTGCCACTGATACGGGTCACCTTTTTCAACCCCGCAGTTTCACTAGGGGTCACCTTTTCCACCACTCAGTTTAGGTACAAAGCACAATATTAAGCTTCTAGTCGATATCGGTCACATGGTCCATCTGGAACGGTTTTTCTAACAGGAGTTTATTTCATCCTTAGGTGACGTGGAGAAGGAATCAATTTGTTCCCATTGTCAAATATTGTCCCACTGGGTGTTATTTTCATGAAAGTTTGCGGACTCTCAAAGATTTTGCAATGGTCAAAATTAGGGGTAGGGGAAATATGAAGCTAATTTCTGTATGTTTAGAATTAGATTTGTACACAAATGGGGTATCCTTGCAAAAGTCTTGCTGTGTAGAATATGGCAGCGTCGGTTTTGGTTATTTCATTATTTATGTAATCAAGTCATTGACATCAACAGAGGTAAAAAAAGGTCAGTGACTGAAACTAAAATCGGCCACCGTCTCTCTTACAAATCATCCTGCAACTTAATGAAAAATTCCTCTCGCTTATCATTTTAGGAAAGAAACTACATGTACGTACAGTTTTCAAAATACAATATCATACTAATAAACGGATATTGAAAATACTCAAATTTGCAATGAAAAAGGCACACATAGAAAAAGAAACATGCTTTTGACGGTTAATTTTATGTAGGTCCTGTATGCATTTAAGTCGGTAACATGTTCTATTTAATTTTATACTATATTCTCTTTTTCGCTGCTTTATTCATCAATGAATGAATAAAGCAGCGGAAAAGAGAATATAGTATAAAATGAGACCTTATGCTGCATATCAGGTACATTCAATTTTACAGTTCTATTTAATATCAAGAGTATCAAATTGTTGTAATTCTTGTTTTGCCTTTGGTAGCCATACATCACGTAAATAATCATATTGAGTGCATCTAAACATAAAGTGTAATTCATCTTCAATCTCATTTAAGAGCAAAATCTACAAATTCTCTCATCCAAAACAACATTTCTGAAACTGCCGTTTTTAGCATAGAGTGGGTAAATGCCAGATCTTACTTGTGCCATGACAGACCTTTCAGACCTTAAAATTTTGCTCACAACATAATCCTTTTTATTCAATTCGGTTTTGAATAATTTTTAAAATCTCAGTTTAGGTTTTTTACAAGGTCTCTTAGACACCTTTCTGCCTGAAGGGAATACAAAGGTGCACGACATAAATCAATAATACATGGTGTTCTTGTAAGGGAATTTTTTATCACAAGTCAGTTTACACATAAAAGAATATACATTTGACACCATATTGCTATATTTGAATGTAGCGTGTAGTAGGCAAGCAAAAAAGCATGATATGCAATTCGAGACTGATCATGGTTTATACTAGTCTATTCAACCACCTCAGAATATCGAGCCATCTTCTATATCTTGGTGATAGCCACCCCAGGTCACCTCCAAAGACTAGAACAGGAGCAAATCTATGGACCACAAGGAATATTCGAGCAGCTATATGAGGATTTCAGGGTGTAGAGCTCACCAATGGCCGCCAGAACTCTGGGAAGCTGAGTATGCCACAAGAGTTTTCTCCTCAGCAACTGGAAATTGAATACTGCTGAAGAAAAATAAGTTTTTTGGCTAACACGTAAGCAAAGTAGAAGGGCCTAGTCATTATATCGTTTATAGATCTTACAATTGAGCATTTGTTTAGTGGTGTGATCCCTAAAAGGAGGATGTTTTCCCTGTAAATAATCTACTTTACTATGTGACATATAGTCATGCCCAAATGCATTGTAGATTTTCAGTGTGTACAACTGAAACAAAAAGTCCCGTACGTGTGTAAGATTGCGATCATTTCATCCCATTATGAATTACCTAATTAGGACGACAGCCAATATCACCAACCTTGGCTTTACACTTACCCTGTATATCATCGTTTAAATCGGATACGAGTAGATGGAAATTGCAGCGGAAAATTACTTGTAATTGCGCATGTAGACAAGATGTTCGGGAGAAATGGGCCACTTATCTCCTTTGAACAATGGTGTCATTGGCAGATCTCTAGCAAGCAATGACATCCAGCACACGTAATTCTATAGTTAGAAGTAAGTCAAGTCAAATACTAATGTAGGCTATTATACTTGCGTGTGATATGCATGGTTTAGTATATTTGAATATACAAACGAAATCACACGGCAATTTCTGGATTATAAGTCAGTTTAAACATGCCATGCAATAATGTGCAATCGATATGCTTTACAATTATTGGTTATAGAATATCTCTTTTTCAACGCATAGTATACAGTCCATTTCAAATATATCATTAAGTATACTTCCGCGTCAGGCAAGGACTAAGTACAATGAAGACTTTCGTTGAACTCAAACCCGCGACCACATGGCACCATATGGACTAGCAGTCAAGACCTATACGCCATTTGGCATAAGCGTATCAAGCCTTTTTCACAATTACATGCAGCAATTTTATAACCTTGGACAAACCTCATAATATAGCCCCCGTGGTCATGGTTAGTGTAAGGGTTATAAGTAAGGCAAGTTTTGGCTCTTCTTGGTTTACGTTACAACCGGAAGAGACTGACTAATAACTCCATTTTCCACCAAAGCAGACCACTTCATTTGTTTTGATGATTTGCTTACAAAACCTTCCTGCATCTAAAAAAAACCCTGATTCTGCTAGTGACAAAAAAGTTTACATGCGTTAAGCATTGCCCCTCCTCCCGAGAGACCAGGTGAGTTTTGTAAACACAAAGACTTTTTTCTTAAAAAATGACGTAACAAACGTTCCAAACATATATATCTAACAGTATAAACATACACTTTCACATGGTTATTATCTTGCAATTTGAACATGCTCATGAATAATGATAATCAATACAAAATTTCTATCAACATTGTTAAAAAGAGGAACTAAGAATTCAGAATGTTACTTTCTGTATGAATTGTTCTAGAATATATAATAAGTTAGCCTTCATGTTGAAAAGAGCATTTCTTAAAGCTCATATCTTGCTATTTTGTGAGTGCATCAGCAAATCTTTATAATTATATGCAGTGTGTGAATAGTGATTTTTTAATTTAACTGGTTCATCTTGTTGACAAAGCCGTTGGTAAGGCCAAGAACATGAGCCCATGGCCTCATGTAACGAAACCCATTTTGTTAGCAGTTAGGCCTTCAGTGCGCGAAGTTCCAACAAACTTGCAGAGCATAAGGTCTCCTATGTAAGTTGCACTGGGTAGGCAGTAAGATCCCCCTTGTTACACACACCTTGTTGTTCTCCTTCTTAAGCCCATTGTAGGATTAGAGACTCCCCATAACCTATTTTCGATGAGAATAGGCCGCCTTTATTTGTTTTGACGAGGTTAGCCGGTGGCTACCTCTCGCCTGCCTGGTCCAGTGTGGCGTTGTGAAGGGGACGCCCTAATCTTTGCGTGTCAGCACCGGTGCGAAGTCCTCTCGCCAGGGGGCCCTTCGTGAAACCGGGTTGTAGGACGCCAGTCACCGGTCCTAGCTTGCTGAGGCGGCGGTCTGTTCATGGTACTCCAGTAACATAACGAGGAGTGTGCAATGAACATCGTCAATCAATGTGTGCTTTGATCTACCTGCACGCAGCTGATTCCCGTGAACGGGTGTCAGTTACGTATCGACTCTACTTTGTTTATACACTTACCAATGATTATAAAAACGTTCTCAATCTCAGTCAATTTTGTCTACATTTATACGACCTCTGAGAGCTTCCAGAATAAGTTAAAAATATCCATACCCCATCAGATGCAACCCATTCATTATATATGCAGCGTGTTCTGTTGAATGCAACTAACTTTTCAAATGACATTACCCATGTAATAAGTCCCACTGACGTTAAGTTATGGCACGTTAGAGGTGATTGAAATCAGAGAGCACCGACCGCAGACGAACCGTGACATTGCCTCCCGTCTACTCGTCACTGCTGTCACATGACCGTCATGTGACCAACTGAACGGATCATTGGATTAGACCAGACGAAGCTCTTGAGAGAGGAGCGAAAGTCTTGCCAAAGACAAAATGACAGGTTCCAATAGCCATCTACTAGTACCTGTCTGACTATGACTCACCACTCTCATTCTGCTTGCAGCCTGCCGGTGTGATGCTAAAGCGCATGAACGTGTCGCTGGTGGTCATGTGACCAAATGAGAGGATCATTTCCATTAGACCCGACGAAGCTCTTGAGACAAAAGCGAAAGTCGTGCCAAAGACAGATTAACCGGTATCTACCTAACTAATTATGACTCACCACTCTCATTCTGCTTCCAGCCCTGCAGCGTGATGCTGAAGCGTATGAAGGTGTCGCCGGTGGCGGCGGGGGGCGGGGGGCGCGCTGGGAGCAAGGCGGGCTCCAACACGTCAGCCGCCTTCCTGCAGCAGCACGGCTCCCGCTTCCTGGAGAGCATCGCGTCGCTCACGCCCAGTCAGCTCGACCACGCGCTCATGCGCATGCTCAACATCGACACCAACCAGACCGGCATCAGGTCCATCTGCGAGGGTAGGTTGTGTTTACAGAGGGGGTCATGCAGCAAAAGTGTGATTGGTGATTTGCCCTAAATATTGAGCGTAAATTGCGAATTGCCTGTATTCAAGTGTTTGACATGTGATTGGAACACATAATTGGTGACTGGTGATCTGCTCATTACAAAGGCTGTGATTCGTGATTTGCCCTCAATCTTGGCCGTGGATTGCCTGTAAGGAAAGAGTGTAAAATGTGATGCAAATTTGATGCAACCTATTCAACTACAATTCTTGGGGATTGGTGATAGACAATGAAATATATTGGTGACTGGTGATTTAGAAGAAGAATTTTGGTGAATGGATTTTCAAGGCTATATGCCCCCTCTAATATGTTTATATTCTCTTTCTTTATTATAGTAATTGTTTTAGCAGCGAGGTACTAGTATTTTCAAATACTTGTGAATTGAATGATAAGACTCCAATAAATGAGGATGAGAGTGGGAATCAATTGCTATACCTGTTACAATCACAAATGCCCTTCATAGCCGTGATACGATCAATAGGGTTGAACCTCTCTATTAGAACCTAATCTTTGGGACCAGTGACACGTTGTCTCTACTCAGAGATTCATTCTGGTAGCTTTGTGAATGTTTGGGACCGGCAAAAGAGGTCTTATTAGAGGTGGTCTCAATGGAGAGGTGGCGTTAATTGGAGGTTCTACTGTACTCAGGGAACCCGATCACGAAGAGCGGGAAGCGGATGCAGCTGCTGCGGATGATGGGGCTGACCATGGTGCCCGTGCTCATCCTGCTCTGCCTCACCGCCACGCTGTTTGCCTCCAACGTCAGCGTCTACCTCGACAACAAGGCCGTCAGGGAGAGCATCGCATTCTCCACAGAGGTACAGAAAGACAGAGACGCAGACAGACACACATACACACACAGACGGATGGGGTACAACCTGTAGAATAAGCAGCCTGTTCCATCACATCACATCATATACACCACAGCATACCACATCACATAGTACCTTATAGCATTGCATACCATTACATCTCATCCCATTGCCCTGCCCTGCAGGTCACGGAGCTGATC
>CM032661.1:44872133-44889349 GCA_019095985.1 Streblospio benedicti
CTAACTAACAAAAGTGGTCAGAGCCAATGTTACAAAGAATCACCCATGCCCACAATTTGCACAAGGGTGGGTGCTGGAGAAAAAGAGTGCTGTACTCATTTCATACACTTTACTCAATATATCCCTTGCCTATGTCCATGGAAGGCATTATACATAAACACTAACTTTTCCTACATTTGTACCTTAACTGTGACTAAAATGACAGGGCTCAGACCTAATTTTACACACATGTACAAGGAGTGACTGTTCCTGTAGTCACGCTGTAGTAATCGGAAGTATGGATGCTTGCAGGATAATATATTTTTTTACTATTATGGTTGGACTTAAAGGACAGAACCTAAGTATTAAAAGGACTATATATGTGTAGTGTGTGAGTATTAAAATGTGTCTGTATCTGGGCTATGCCAATGTGTGTGTGGCTTCAAGCAGGATGAGAGGTTGGTAGTGCTAGTACCGTTGTGTGCTATAAAGTCATGGGTGCTGTCAGGTAGGGGAGCATGCTATCAGGACTTGGCGATTGGTGTCAGATTTTGGGCTGAGTGTTTTCAGGACAAGGGAGGGTGCTATCAGGACGATGGGTGGGAGTGGATGGTGTATACCAGTGGTGAAGCCCCGAACTAGGTAATATATATTTGTTGTTAATTAGTGGTCTGGGGAGGGGGGATGTTGGCAGGTACTATCAGGAAGTGGGTGGGTGGTGTCAGAATGCGGACATTGCGGAGTGGCCTTTATTTTTAGATAGTTGGTGTCTTGACTTTCTTTTCATCATCGACTGTTGTTATATGGTTCTGAAAAACGCCGCCAATGAATCATACTTGATGCTCATGTTTGCTGTGTAGTTAGTGTGTTAACATTATTGATGTGTTTGTAGTTTGTACTCTCTAAATAAGAATACTTATAGCCAATGTTAGGGGAAAATCACAATGCCAATAATACACTGGCTATTAAAGAGGATGGTCACCCTGCCATGTTTACAAAGTCAAAAAAACTGCCTTCCAATGAATGATGCCTTGGCTTGATCTTGGATGTTGTGTGCATGGAGATGCTGTCAGGGTGCTTTCAGGATGGGTTGTGGTGCTGTCAGGACAGTGTCGTCATGACAAGGGTGCTTGAAGATAAAATGCCGTAAAAACATATATATACACTCATCAAAATATGTCTATTTTCTATGTCCATGGAAGGCAGTGTGTTCCCATTTACATGGACACAAACATTTCTTTACCTTAGATTTTCATTTTACATGCCAAGTCAATGGATCTAACCAATGATTTAATTGGGTTCTACTTATACGATTATGTAACTGGAGTGATTCAATGTGGTTCGCAGCATTCCTCTTTGACCACACGGGTATAAGCTAGTATAATATTATCTGCTGTTTGCAGGTTCTCTGCACGATGGGAGTGACGCGCCTGGATGCTGCCGAGGTCCCGCCCAGACAGCACGGTAACGTTCGTGGAACGTGTTCAATGTTCATACAACGTGTGGTAGAGCTTCAGTCAGACTGTCACAAATATGCCACTTATGACTTTTTAAACATTATAAATACTACTCCTCAAATTTTTTAAGGAACGTGAACATTTAGTGGAATTTACGCTATATAAATTGTATTGTATTGTATTGTATTGTATTGTATTGTATGTCACATCAATGGCTTGGTAATATGCCTCTCTTTCGATAGCATGCCGTCTGTAAGCAGACCAGGTGAATGCCAAAACATCCAAATTCCATGGATGATACGCAAAATGGTTTCATATACAATCAAAGCATGTTTACGTGTTCATTGTTAGAGTTGTGCTATTTAGAAGTCCATCAACAACCTTCCTTTTTCTGAATGCATTGTTGCTCTTCGTGATGAACAAACATGATATTTTACTTGTAGTCTTACTTGTGGCTCTTAGTAATAGAGGGTTGATGATGCTGGTAAAGCCACTTGATGTTTAAATATATAGTGACAAATTCAACAACGATTTGTAAATACCAACGTGTCATCCAATAGAAAGAAGATACTTTTTAAAGTATTAACAAAACACTGTTGGATGCGTAACTGTAAAAAATAACATTCATTTAGAAATCATATTATCCTAGAATACATATCTAGAAATCAGTTTCTGCGAAACTATGCGTATTACTTGATGCATGTATCACAGATTGATATCCTACACTGTAGTGTGTGCTGTAGAACATTATTCACCTCAACCATGAACATTGTGTTCTGTGTGCTAGACTCTTTTGTTTACATGATTAGCTTATTGTCCACCGCTTGTAATTCAAAATGCCTAGTAAATTCTGTTCATGTTGTTCTTCATAGTTTACAGTATAATGGATATTTGAAAGCTGAAAATAGAATAGTTTTTTCCGTTAAAGACTTCACAGTACCCTTAATTCAAATGTACTCTGCATACACACTCCACACATTTCCCTCGCCAGGCGGCAGCACGGACGCAGCAGACGACTTCGAGCCGCTGGTGGTGCTGGAGTTCGGCGGCGACGTCCCCATGGAGACGGTCACGTGGCTGGTGGACAAGATAGAGAGAGCGCGGGACAAGGACGGCGCCGAGCTCGCCGTCAGGACGGACATTAACGATGACAAACAGGTAGTGACCTGAATTTGTGATGAAAATGTGCGATGAAACTCGAGCAGTGGCTCTTCAATTCCCACTATTGAGTAACGAGAGGAGCAGTGTGTGTACATGTTGTAGTGTTTATTTCATTCCCTTCCGGTCTCAACTCCCCGGGGCGGCCCGTGCGCTATCTCCTTTTATCCCTAGACTTCCAAAGCGAGGTGCCGTATGCTCAGAGAGCACCAGGGCTTTACTGGTTGGACTTAAGCCGTGCCCTGGCAGAAATAGCAACCAAAGAGGAAATTGACCAGTAAGTGCAATTACTGACACATACTATAACACTGCTCGTAACGGCAGAGACCGCTTCTCAAATGAGGCCATGATATATCATGAGGTCAGTCTTCGGGGTCATCTTAACAGAGATATATTGTACATCTCCAGGATTTCTTGCTGCACGTGTCTTAGGGGGCCTCCTATCTTTCTAGGCCACCTTTCTTTTGAGACTACCTCTTCATTGAGATGACCCCTACATTTAGACCGCCTTTCTATTGAGACCATCTTACGATTAAGACCACATCTCTATTGGGACCAACTGTCTATTGGGACCATCTCTCATTATTGAGACCATCTGCTGTCCCTCGCTAGGAGGTCATCTCAACAGAGAGATTTCATGTCTGGGGGACCACCTATCTTAATGGACTACATTTCTATTGAGACCACCTTTCTATTGAAATCAAATCTCTATTGAGACCATTCTACTGTCCCTCACTAGTAGTGGGTGCCGTCAGTCCCCCAGCTTCTTACCAGAGTGATTTCGCGTCCAGGGGGACCATCTAATAAGTATCTTGTTGGACTACATTTCTATTGAGACCACCATTCTACTGATATCAAATCTCTATTGACACCGTCCCTCAATGAGACCACGTGAGCCTAACCTTGTCAGAGAAGTTGTGCTGTCCCTGTCTAGGAGCGGGTACTGCACGTGTCCGGGGGCCCGGTGTCGCGGCTGCTGCAGGCTGCCGAGGCGCTCGCCATCAAGAAGGAGTACCGCGACGGCACGCTGCGTGAGGTCTCACTGCTCGACCTGCACCACTTCAAGGGTGGAGGTAACGCGATGTGTGCTCCTATGGCAATTGTATTGATAGACTTTGCAAAGAAATGTATTATTTGTTGAGAGACTCTTTCTTTCTAATTTACACAAATCAAAGTCACTGATGCAGTTGCCTTTAGTGTGCTCGTACATGTAGCAGCTTTGGATTTACACTCTTTATGACCAATTGCAATGCACTGCCTCGGGTTCATATTGCCATTTTGTGAAACATAGAAAAATTGGTGAAGCGAATAGATGATTCATTTTGAAATACGGCTATTTTATATGCACACCCACGGCAAGAAACACCCCAAAAGTCTATCACAGACAACACATTACTTATTTATAAACGAACTATTACAGCAGAATATCCGAGTAGGACGATCTTTCTTCAATGAGATCACTTCTATGATAAGAACATTTCACATGGTCCTAAACATTCAAAAAGACAAACATCCAAAAGAAAAGAGACTGCCATTCTATTGAGACCACTGAAGATCAGCCCGCGAATGGTATCAAGAGAGACGTTCTCGTGCACTTTGCTTATTTCCGCCAGACAGCCTCAATCAGTTCCTCACCACCGCCGAGAAGCAGTATGTGATCAAGCATGAGCTGGAGAACATCCGGGCGACCGAGGCGGACAGCTACGTGCCGGGCTATGCCAACGTCAAGCTGTACCCGGGACAGGCCATCGGTGAGTGGCAGCACCAGAGTGGAGCTGATTCCTCTTTCAACAAGTAACACTAATTTTGTGATAAATCCTTAAAACACTTACTATATTGTCTTAATATTTTCGGACATTTTCAATGTCCATCGTCTGAGACTTTTCTGTCACCAGGTGGCAGCACGTGACAGATTCCATTTCTGTCACGTGCTGCCACCTGGTGACAGAAAAATTTCAGACGATGGACATTGAAAATGTCCGAAAATATTAAGACAATATAGTAAGTTTTTTAAGGATTTATCACAAAATTAGTGTTACTTGTTGATAGAAAAAAGAAATTCAATGAATCTCTTTCCAAAGCTGATTCCTCTTGTTTCTAATTATCGCTATTATATCCAAATACAACTATCAAAATAGAATATTTGGATCTTTGGCAAGGAGTATATGTACTCGAAATTTAAATGAAATATCTTGTTTTGATAGTTTGTATTTGGATACAATATAGCGATAATTGGAAACAAGAGGAAACCATATGCTATGTACCTAATCAACAGAACATTGAAGAGTGGAGATGATTATTGCAATAGATATACAAGGTTGATATACATGTACCTTGTCGTTTGCTTTTTGCAATAAATGGCAATGCATTATATGTAATTGCTTGATGGGGCCATGATAAAAATGGTGAGAAAAATGAAATAGAATCAAGTTCTAAATTCTGATCAACCAACAGCACCAACCTTAAAACAATCTTAATGATGAACAAGACAAAAACAAGAATCATAATGATTATAAGCATTATTTTCTTAGCTATCACAGTCTTTGCAGGCCTGTAGCAAGGGTTAGAAAAGTGAGGGGGCACAGAAACGTATAAACGCGAGCTGAAACGCGGTGAAGCCAAACCTAAGGGGGGGGGGGGGGGTTCCGGGGGCATGCTCCCCCGTAAAATTTTAATTTTGCAGTAAAAATGATGGCGCTAGCGTTTGTATTGATCCTAGCATATTCAAGGGGGGTCCGGAAAATTTGAAAATTTGATACTCTGAAAGCAATTCTGGTGCATTTTCAAGCCAAATAAAGATATTCTTTTTTTTTCAAAAAGTGAGGGGGCACCTTTTTATATTTTCTCTATGTCAGACCAAAATCTGCCAAAAAAAGTGAGGGGGCATGAGTGCCACTGGCCCAACAGCATGCTACGGGCCCGCTTTGTGTCAGAGTACATTTCCAGAAATTGCCCCTTCACACATACATGTATCGTCTCGCGTTATTTTGCCCCCCAGTGCCTGAGCTGATGGAGCAGGCGCTGGTGGAGAAGTTCTTTCCGCTGCACGAGCCGGCCGAGCTGCGGCGGCTGCGCGGCGCCTGGTACACGCTCCCCAACTGGCTCAAGCCGCAGCCCATCGGTCTGTAAATGCTTAACATGATGATCAGACTCATTCCTTTCACAGAACCATGTTTTACTGGTTTGCAGATGTCTCTACGAGTCGAGGTAAAACTATCGGTAAGCACAGCCAGAGTCTGTACTGTAAAACTATAATATTTTGTGGCTATTAGATTTTGCGATTTTCATCAATACATTATTTTGGGACTATTTAATTTTGTGATTACGGTCCATCTAAACACACATTTCTAGTTTTACAGTAAATACTAAACATGATGATCAGGTTCAATCCTTTCAAAGAACCATGTTTTACTGGTTTGCAGATGTCTGTAAGTCGAGGTAAAACTTTGGTTCTGCAAAAGGAATAAGCTTGATGATGTCCAAACCAGAAGCTACAAGTAGCCTCCATTCAAGGATTAAAAATCATGTTAAGTGTGCTTACACCCAATGTCTCATCTGCCAGTCTTTTTGTGTTATAAACAGCTGTATTTGTTTTTATTTTACATCAATTTAAATAGAAATTGGGGTCAGAAATTAGGTTTAGGATCTATTAAAAGTTTTCAAGCTCATGGGATTCAAATGTGCTGTGTTGAATAATCTATTACTTGCTATTTAACAATCAATAATCCTACAGTATACACAAATACAGTTTGATATTTCACATTTTTAGTATTCTGATTGTAATGATTCATTACATTGTATCTTCTCACCATGTCAAATGGTGTAAACACTTTGTAAAAGGGTTTGGAAACACGTTTCCAATAGGCATGAAAACGGGGTTTCTCCCCAGTTTGCCGTTCATTGTCGATTCTGATTGGTTAAGAGCAGTAGGAGATCAGGTTATCTCAACACTTTGTGAACGGTAAACACCATCAAGTTAAATAATTCTGTTAAATTGGGGAGATAAAAAGGTAATGGTCTGTTTTAGTGTTGCGATATCACTAGCTATGCAGTTGTGGTGTCTAAGCTTGCTCTCGTTCGCTATCGCTCACTCAAGCAGGCCTAGCCGCCACTCGTGCTAGCTAATGTTATCTCCACACTAAAACAGACCATTACCCTTATAGTAAACTGTTACTTTACAAAGTGTTTACAAACCTGTCTACAAGCATCGGAAACTATCATTCCCTGTTTACAAGCGTTGTAAACAGGTTATATAATCTTGTGTCTGTTTGTCATTTTCGTTACGCTCTGAAGCAACTTGGTCTCAATCCCTAATGGCTCACAATCTTTTTGCAATTGTTTTTATTTCACTCGAACATACTATTAAGAAATCACTCGACCCATTGCCCTTTGTTAGACGCGATCCGTGACTATTTCGGGGACACGGTGGCCATGTACTTCGCCTTCCTGGGCTACTACACACGCATGCTGGCGCCGCCCGCCCTCCTCGGACTCCTCATTGTCTGCCTCGCGCCCGATGATGACGTCACATACGGCAAGTGCCTGCTTTCTTCTCAGTTCTATGTGGCATATTTACCACTTTGCCCGGGGGGGGGGGGCACTAACCTATATTTTGTACGGGTGGGGGTGGGGGGTGCCACCGGACATTTGATATCTTGGGTGAAAGGTGCTAAAATTTTGCAAAACATAAGGCTTTAAGTGCTGATTATCCAATCTGAAGAAAAACACGTGTCTTATTTGAATGAGTCAGAATGTACTAAGTATAGTGTTCTTATTTGCCTTTTCATATGTCTCTATATATGCATAATATTTAAAAGCAGATTCTTACTTTATTGAAATAAACCTAACCATTTGATGAAATACCCAAATTCATTGATCATTTAGTACAATTCAAAACATGATGAACCTCAGGAATTACATTCATGACACGTCATATTTCAGGCAACACCATCACAAATTCATTCTTGAATAGTGCCTGCACTTTAGATTTGAGATACAACAATGCTATAATAATCAAAACAATATTAACTAACATAATTTTCCAATAATGAATAAAATGCACATTTAGCTATCCAAAATTATGTACTTGTGTGTTCCTAATATCATACATGTTCAGCTACTCATTTTGGAGGAACAAGACCTATCAAGTGCTGATTTTAGCTACTTGGTTCATGATGTGCTGATTTTTAGGGGTGAAATTGTGACGCATTCCGGTGGCGCCTACCCGTTCGCCAAATGTATTAAGTGCCTCCCCTGGGCCACTTTGGTAGAGTTAAGATTATTAATAGATGATAACTAAACGATTGACGGATGAGAGATCAGACAATATCTCACCTCGTGTGGCTGTGGACAGTATGAGTGAGAGCGGCGATCAAGTTCTGTTAAAATCCACACAAAGTGAAATATTGAAGAAATACTAGTATCCTCTGTCTGCTTTCGGCTCTTCGCCAATCAGCATATACAGCATTTTGAGGTGTTTCACATGGGAGTGGTATAATGTCTCATCTCTCACTCGCATACATATAATTACCATTTTTTTCTCAAGGTGATTTATCATTTTGGGTCATATATTTGTTAGTGTAGGATATCAATTTTTCCACTCCGCCGCTCAACCAATCACAATCCAGTATTTTCAGCAAACAGAAGATAAACTGTTCATAGCTTCCATCATGCTCATCATTGTTTGTTCAATGACATACACGTGTGCATATCATAGTGTGAGCTAACGCTACTTAGAGGTGCGGGGTGGGACAATTGTAGTCTCCATCAGCTAGTGTAGTCAATCCCTAATTGACCCCGCACCGTGATGGCCCGTACGTCCAACGCTCGCACTTTCCATACATACGTCATTTTGACGTACGTGGTGTTTATGACGTGTTTTTACGTCGCCCGCTGTGTCCCAGTTGGCAGTTGCGAGGTTACAGGACATTTTTAGTGGTGTTCTGTCCCGTTGCCAAGGTAATGGGACAATTTAGTTGACTTCCTATCACCAAGACGGAATAGCCGTCAGTTTAGCTTGAGAAGTTGTTGCGACAACATCGTAGGAACCAACACCCCCGAATCTCGTAGATTCGGGGCCATTTCAAACTATACTCACGTATTAATAAGGTTACTCACCTCTCGTGCATACGTGTCTTGGATCCAGTACCCTCTTTGATACATATTCAGCTTGGCGTGTGCCACGGTCTGAAGCCGTCGCTACCAGCACCAGTGCGAAGTCCCCCCGTATGGAGCCGTCAATCTGGTCTTGGGAGAGGCCCCTGTACGACCGTAGTGTGGGCCTATGTATCATTGGGACAAACACGAGAACCCAGGCGGTGTGACGGCCTCGATCAGTACCAGGAGCCGTGTGCAAGTCCAAAAAGCTTACAATATGCTAATTCAAGCGAAAAATCATGGTGCAAGCTATGGGCTCTGTACTAAAACCTGTCCGTGTATTAGTATATCCAAGTTGTATATGAAGCAGTTTTCTAATGTCCTGATGTCTGGACGTCCAGGTCTGTTTTTCTCCGCGTTCAACCTGATCTGGGCAACGATTCTGCTGGAGGGCTGGAAGCGGGACTGTGCCATCATCGCCTACAACTGGGGCACCCTCAACCTCGAGAAGTTTGAGAAGGTACGTGGTGCGTGTTTAACACGGGGGCAGCAATTATAACCTCATGAAGGAACCCCACCTATATATACACACACGCGCGCGTGCGCGCCATCAATTATCTTATGCCACATCCATTAATGGTTAGCATGAAAACGTGATTTAAAAGGGAGAAAAAATGAGAAAAAATACCCATTGAAGAACAAAACAAACAATATGCCTGACACATACGTGGTCAAAGATTGATCTAAATCCCATCATCTCATTTGGTTTCAGTGCGCAATTCTACAAAATTCATAGGAAAAAGCAGATAACTTCATGTTTCTAAAACTTGAAGAACTTACATACCTTCTGATGTTTTGCTCCACAAATAGACATATAATTCTCAGTTACGACCAAATTCATTTAGCTCATATATTTACCCAACAGAATACAGTAACGCAACAACTTTGTGATATTTTTTTAAAATCGAAGAAACTATCTAAATAATGAAATAATTGCATGTAATATTATAGAAAAACAACTTAAAAATACACAGAACCACAAATTCCACAATATCTGGACAATGTTCTTTCATCCAAGCACGGCTCTCACAGAGGGTGTGATTCATACATGTGCCGATATACTGTGTTGAATAAATAAATGTAGTAAGCCTCAGTGATGGATCATGCATAGGCAGATCCAGGTTTTGGGAAAGGGGGGGGCTGCCACTTGAGCGATTTCATGAAAAACCCTATGAAAATGAAGTATTTTGGTGGGAAATGCAGCGCAGGCTATTACCTATTAAATAAATAAACAAAACACTTTGTAGTTACAAGAAATTGAAAGCAATATTTTCTTTTATTTAGTGCTAAGTAAAAATATATTTAACAATAACATTCACAATGACAAAATAAATGTGGATGTCCAATGTTGAAAATGTTTCCACAGAGTCAATAATTACATTGAGTAGAGAAAATATAAGGAAATATAATGAATAATTTTGCTTGACATTAAAAGAAAAAAAGCATAACAATGTTTTCTTATCAAACTTCCAAACATCTATGGTAATACAAAATTTTAAGTGACACTATATAATATATGATAATTTTTGTCGTAAGGCAACAAATTTTAACATACATATATACATATATATAATATACAAATCTTAATATACATATGTAACCGGTTGGAGCTGTCTACATCACAATATCTTGGTACAGTTTAAAAAAGAAGAATAAACGTCCATTTTGTTTTTAAAAAAATATTAGTTAAATCTTGTTCTGTTGCTGTTTCAAAAATCTTGGCCTAATAACTCCTTGAATTGTTCACAAACCAATAAAGTACTGTACCAATATGAAATACACAGTAGTCAATATGAAAATAATACCTGAATGAAGGTTTGGTTAAATTATACTACTGCATTACTAGAATATTTGTGATTTTCATCTATAAATTACTTTGTGACTATCTAATTTTGCGATTTTGGCTATTAATGTTTGCGGACTATTTAAGTTTGTGTGTTTGCACATACCCATGGAATTATCAAATTAAATCATGCACAAACATTTCTAATTTTACAGTATGTGATAATTATGTACCTTGATAGTACAAAATGTATAACAGCACGGCCCGTTATACATATACATATATTTCAATATACATGGAACATGTGCTTTCAGGCAGCTATTGCTTACAATACAAATTTTCTAGATGAGTAGTTCTATACAAGAAAACAAGACAAGCTCAGAAAACAACTCTTTGAATGCAATGTTACTTATTCTATTTTGTTTTCAATTTTATCTTATCTATTAAGAGCTTGATAATCATGACAGTATCTGATTTAAAGTGTCATAATTGCATCAAAGTGTAAAACAGGGTAAAAAAGCTTATCAAAGCCTGGTCAAAGTGGGATTTTTAAAAATCGTTGAGTTGGTAAACTTCTACTTTTTTTGTTTTTAATTCTTCCCTAAAACCCGCTTTACACTATCGCTCTACGTGCACTGGCAAACTGGCAAATTCGTCAGGAAATTTTGAACAAACATTCAGTTTAGTTAAAGTTTGCTTCAAATAGTTATGCTGTGTCTACGGATTGCAGAACATTCGCATACATAAGTAAAACTTCATTTGCCTCATCAACTTGTTGTATCATGAATTTTTACTACGTTCAATGCCGCCACAATACGTCCAAGTTGACGACGTGACATAATACGTACAGATGCGTTGCACGGGTTCGCTCATGATCGCTCAAGTGTAAGGCGGGTTTAAGGGACTAATCTGCCATAGTTGTCTTCCTTTTTCTTCTAATTGGCGGAGAATCAATAAATCAATTTTGTCACATTTACCGGTGTTACAAATGCAGCTTGAAGATTGGAGGAATTAAACGCTGTTTTGAATTATTGTCTGCTGTGTAATGTTAAAAAGTCATAAAATGAGCAGCTGATGAGTTTTAAGAGGGACGGATGACGATAGGTGTGGGTTAAAGTGGTAAAAGGATAGTCAGTCAATTACTTTACACGTTTCAACAAATGATTTATTGGTGTAGTATACTAGTAACATCTGTCAATGGTCGACAGTTGACAGTTTTGATTGAGAGATTGTTAATGGTGTTCAGTTGGTAGTTTTGAAGACGTCAGTGCAGTTGTGGTGATGATTGACTGATGTTTGTGATGGTCAATTCATGGCTGTGATGACGGTTGTCATGGTGAAGAGGAGCACGCTAGCCTGTGGTGGTGTTGAGCTCGACGTTGTACTGTTTACTTTCACTTCTTGTCTATCTCGGGTGGGATAACTCAAACGATCAAACCAATTTCTTCCCATTGATTCCGGTGATGTCCCATTAGTGTGCAGTTCTATAAAATTCATAGGAAAAGCAGTCAAATTTATGAATACAAACTTATGTACATCCCAGACCTGCCAACTTCTCACGGTGAAATTTCAGTATCCCGAGGCCAAAATTTCAGTATCTTCCCTTTGCATATGTATTTTTTACTTATATCTAAATAAGACAAATTCATAACACTGTTCTGTGTATGGAATGGTCAATGGAGAGTAAAAACTGAAAGTTGCGCCTGGGAGGATTATTATGCGGGAATCGCGCATACCAGATTGAACTCTGCCATGCATTCATTTGATACGTGACCAAAGAATATAAGTATGTGGAGATTATACAGGAATATAGTTGAACGGCACTGTCATGGATTGTACTCCATTTAAAACAATGCACACTGATCCATGTGGTGTGATCTCGACCTAGCTGTAGCTGCATGTATAGATAATAACACCCCATCCAAATATCACTGGACTGGTCCGGTGGCAATTTCTTGCTGCTGCCGCTAACGTTTACGGATAATGGTCATTACACTCATACTTATTAATATATATCAAAACAATGACAATCACAATTCTTTCTACCTGCTTTACTTTCCAAAGAGTCCTAAATGTTTTTCAAAATACCTAAAGTTCTAAAGTTTTACAAGTTTCGACAATAACATGTTCTCTTCAGAAACCCTCAAAATACCCAAAGTTCTAAAGTTTTACAAGTTTCGACAATAAAAATTTAATGTCCTCTTCAGAAACCCTTAATTTAGACATTAAACATTTAGGACTCTTTGGATAGTAAAGCAGGAAGGAATTGTGATTGTCATTGTTTTTATATATATTAAAGAAGTATGAGAGGACCTGCTGCAGCTGAAATATTAAAGCTAACAAACAGGCCCTTACACTGCTGCAGAAAATAAAACTTAAACAAATCCACAGTACCACAAATTCCACAGAGTCTGGGACAATTTTCTTTCATCCAAGCGCGGCTGCCACAGAGAGTGTGATTGAGGGTTTCACATGCTGGTTTATCCTCACAACGTTCTAAAAAAACATTGTAATTATTATTGGTTATCTTATGTCACATCTTGAGACAATTAACCCTGGTACACTCATGTTTTGTGAAATGACAGCATATTTTCTAAAGTGACCCAGATAAAATCTTTTTAATCCTATAATCTGGTCAACTTTAAGGAGGAAGCCCAGAACATTTTTTTTACTTTTCTAATTTTTAGTTAATATAGATGATTTTCATAATCATTGGTATAATATGATTTAAGAATTTTTCTCAATTTTTTCAAAAGTGAAAAAAAGTTTTTGAAAGGCATTTTTGTGAAATAATGACCACATGTTTAGGTACATATACTGAACCACTGATAGTGTGTCATTAGATAGAAACACATCTCTTGTACAGAGGAGATATTTCTTTAAATCGTACCAGCCTTAGAATTTTTTGAAATATATCCTTTTAATGGCAAAATAGTAATTTCAAATATGACTAGCTTTTTATGACAGATATTACAAAATGGCCATTCCCAGCTCATTAGTAGTTCATTATGTGTGTGAATATTCATGAAGGAGATTAGCACTACTTTTGGTAGGCTCAGAGAAAAAAACATCACATCATACTGATAAAAAAATATAGCAAAATTATATCCATCATGATAAGTTGATTCAAGGAATAAGCCCATATCTTTAACTTTGTTTAGCATATAAAGAGCAATAAAAATTGGAGGATGATAATTATCAAACCCAACAAACCAATATGTGATTCATTGAAATGTTGGTAGCCTCACATGAGACTTTATTAATGCCTCACTGGACTCTTGTTCTGGTTTTTCTGTATTATTCAAGTGAAATAGTCTGGGGGGATTATGAAAGCCATTAAGTAGTACAATGAAATACAGTAGAACCTATCCCATGTGGAGACCTTTGTAAAAAATGAAAATTGTCCATGTAAGGCAGATGTCCTGAACAGAGAGGTTTTTAATATGGCATTGAAGTAATTGAAGAAGAGAAATGTGTCCATACAATACGGGTCTCCTAAATATAAAGGTGCCTACATAGACAGGTTTCACTGTACCTTGGACCTTCTTTCAGCATCAGCAAGTACTACTGTGTATTAATTTCATATGATGAGAAATTTCAAGAAATTGCATAAATAGTTTTCTGTTGAATTAACATTTTATAAAGAGAGGTTGTAGATACAGTTATCATCCAATCAATGGAATAAACATCTTTGTTGTGTCAACACTTTAAAAATGGATTGACAACATTGGATTATGGCATAAACTTGGTAAAATCTTGTACCTATTGTAATATCGTTCATGACAGAAGAAAACACAATCTCAAATATGGATGTTAGAAAATTTTCATCAATTGCTTGAATACAAGGTCACAAAATGAAAAAAGAAGGCTGGTACGACGTTGATAAATAATCTAAGATAGAACCACAGAATTTACAGAAGTGACGCGTGGCTGACGGTTTCTATTTATGTACCTAAAGATATGCCTAAATTTCTGAACATTTTGTGTTTAAAAAAATTTTGAAAAAATATTTTTTGAAAAAATAAAATTGTTTATGTGGTGGGGCTATTTTTTTAAAATGAAAGATGTAAAAAATCATGACTCTGAGAATTTTTTCCCTAATTGATGAAAAAATGTACTAGGCTTCCCTCTTAAACTCCCATAATTTCTACATCCACATATTGTAAATACACCTTTCAGTAAACTCATTCAGATCTTTTCCTCTCGGTTCTTTCTGTTGTTTGAATCAGCTCTATTTACCGCCTGGCGTTGGTCATGGCTTCCATGTCAGCAGCAGAGGGCGGGGCCACTGAACCAGAAAAAGCTAGCACCTGATTAACCCTTGATGTAATAGTATAATAATATTAATAGGGTATTGCATGGGTTTAGATGGAGATAAGAAAATATCTCACTACAGTGGCGTGGGCAGAATTTTGCTGAAGTGTGCATGCACAAGTGCATTTTGAAAAATAATGCCGAAGGCACTGGCCAGTGCCGTGAGCCACCCCGAAGCCCATAAGTGTTCGAGGGAGGGAGGGGGGACATTACCCCCAAATTTTTTGAAGATTGAAGTAGAAATTGTTTGGTTGGGCAACTTAGTTGACAAAGCTTATGACAGACACAATTACATTTCAATAGTTTTTTAATTATGAGAAAATCTAATCTTACTTAACCAACCAGACACATTAATGGTTCTTTTACAGAAATAATGCACAGGTATGTAGTATCCAGACATTACTACCACTGGGGACCTTCTTGAAAACAGCACATTGGAAAATAATGCAACAGCTAACATGGTCAAACTAAAGATGCTGAACATCTTTTATCTATCAAAATCTCATGCCATCCGATGCGACAAATTAGCAGCGCTACAAGTAGTTCTGTTGTTTCACCAAAAGCCAGACAATTGATAGACTTTTTAATTAAGTACACATGAATATTGTGTCAAAAATGCGACGAACAAAGAGCTGTGACAACTCGACGAGGTGAGATTATTTCTTATCTCCATTCAAACCCATGCAATACCCTATGTCTCCACTTTAGCTTGATTTATTTCTGGGACTCGTGATGATTTATCGTCGTCGTAATGAAATTTCAAATTAGCTGGTCTGGGAAGAGTGGAATAAAAATCTGTTCATAAATACTGGAGTGGGTGAAAAGGGAGATCTAATAGAATTAGTAGATGAGGATTGAGGAGGTGACATAGTTCTGCTTCTTGATGATACTGCGTCTATCAGTGGGGAGAGCTATGAACTGGCTGCAACTGGCAGATACAAAGTGTGCATGGGCAGACTGCGGTAAACTCACTGCCAGTCACTTACCAGGCGCATGGCGGGAGACTTGTTATCCGAGGCATCTTAAATTCCACCTATAGCTTCATGACATAGAGACAGGAGGATCTAAGCCAGCACTAGGCCAACCCAGGACCCGATTAAGTGTGGAAGCGAATATGGATGGATCAATAAAAGTATGTAAGAACACAAATTAGAATAAAGTAGGTAAACTTGAGATACAAGGAGAAAAGGCAAGAAAGGAGCAGACCAAAAGCAGACTTGACGCAGTGGTGCAATAAGATCCTAGCAGGTAGGGATCAAATAAGATCAAATGACTACAAAGAAGGGTTTTCAAGGGGATGAATCGGCAGCCAATCAATCAAATCATAAATCTATTGAAATAGGCCCTTGGTATTCCTCCCACTTTGCCACAAAAACAAATAAACAGAAAATAAAACACGTTCAGCACCTTTTTTGATTTTATTTTGCTAGCATCTTCAGATCCTCTAAATTGGGAGGCTTCGGACTGTCCAGATATCGCGTGGTTTTTGCACAGTCTGAGAAAATCTCTGTAGTAAACCTGTAAAGTAGCCAAAAATATACTTTAATGCCAGTGAGTGGGATTCTCAAATATGAGTGCTCTACCATATAATAACATACACTAATGTGCTGACAGCAAGTTCATGGAGGTAACATTTTCTATTATAGCTAAAAGAAATGTAATGAATATCAAACTAAAAATTACCAGGAATAGAAGTCTTATATTTTTTTACCACATCTACATTCACAATTTTATTTATTCGAATGATTTATATAATAGTGAACACCCATGGAAGTAAGCATTTTTCAGTCTATAATAAACAATCTGGGATATTTTGAACATTCTAATTTGGGGATTATGTCCGCTACAACAAAGGAGTGTGTTTATATTTTTTGATTTGCGCACACATTGTTGTATCCTTTGTAGATCAGCCCTTTCATAAAAACAATCAGAACTTAAATAAAAATTACAATGTAGATATGGCATATCATTTCTACTGTTTTGATATTCATTACCATTTTTGATTTGTGATTGAAAATCAAGCCACTACATGTACTTGCTGTCAGCTTTATTAAACCAAAATGCACTACACATTTTCAGGTATTAAGAGTGAAACATTCTACAAAAATAGAATGCAGTAAAAATGTTAAAAAAAGTGATACTTCATATTCAAAATATTCTCTTCTAAATAAACATTTGTATCAATATGATAAAACTTCTTATACTGTTAATATTAAAAATACAAAAATCCAAGGTTATCATTAATTTCATTCTCTAAAAAAATTTTTTTCAAAAATTGATCTTAAAAATAAACCTAAGTTCGCTTCTGCTAAGTACTTACCTGAGTCTTTTTGCCCATTCTCCATCCTCTCCTTTTGTTAATTTGCAAG
>CM032661.1:44893061-44941473 GCA_019095985.1 Streblospio benedicti
CTTTTTTAATTCTTTCAAGTCTTTGTTTTACTGGCCTTTTTGTAAAATTCCCTTTTAAAAAAATGGGCTTTCTTCCCCCTTTCCCCCCTTGGTTTTTTCCCCCCGGCCCCGGGGCCTCCCCCGGTCAGGCGCCCACCCGATTCCCCCGGAGTGGCGCCTGGGCATTTTAATTTGGGTTTTTGGGGTTTTTTGCCCCCTTTCGTTTTCCTCATAGGTTTTGGTTTTTGTTCGGAACCTCGGGGCCCCCGCCGGGGCCGGGGGAGGTGACCAAAGAATTTTTCTTGTGATTTTTGGTTTGGTTTGACCTCCTTTTTCCGTTAATTCTAAGAAATTTTGTTTTTTTTCTTTGCAAACTCCCGGACTAATAATAAAATTTTTGTTTGATTTTTGGGGGTTGGGCCCCCTCCCCTGTATGTTTTTGGGCCCCTTAAAATAGTTGTTGAAGAAGATTTGTTGTTGTTTGAAATTAATGATTAATAATTAATTATGTTTGTATGTATGTATGTATGTTGTTTTGTTGTTGTTGTTGTGTTTTTTTGTGTGTGTGTGTGGTGGTGCGTGCGTGCGTGCGTGCTGCGTGCGTGCTTTTGGGGGTTTGGCGGCTTTTGGAGTCCCCTTTTCCCCGGGGGTGCGTGCGTGCGTGCGTGCGTGCGTGCGTGGTGTGTTTGGTTTACGTATGCCCCGGACAACCAGAGGCTTAAACCTTTCCCCGGTTTGTTAAAGCACACGACTATAAAATTTAAGGGGGCCCACCAATGTGATTCGTTTTTGGGCCCTCCCAAATTAAATTTTGCTTTCTAGAAGCGCTTTTAGGGTTTTTAATGATATTCAATACACTTAGCCAGGAAGAAAAAGAAAACTCGGTCATTACAAATCAAGCAGCACAATTGATTATTATTGACGTTGAAACTGATATTGATTATCATCTTGTTATTCAGCACTACGTATGGCAACACAAATATCTTTTTTATCTGATAAGGTTGATTCTGACTATTGTGATGTTTTCTCCTTTAAATTCATGAATTTTTGATTGTAAGCATATACATTATTTCAGTATATTTATTAATTTTTCCCTTAAGTCAACCAGTGTTCTTTTTGAACACTTTTGACTAGTTTCATTTGTAACGATTACATTGGTCAAGATAAAATGCACCAACAACCCGATCAGTGTCTGAATGTTTTTGTTGACCGTTGGCATGGTGAACATCTACGCTGTTCGTTTTATGTTTGCACTTTGCATTTTCCATTATAATGACCTCAATTCTAAAGATGATCCATACACTGGGGGGTGGTGTTACTTCCATAGTCGCCCTATACGGCATGTGCTACTGATAGGGTCACCTTTTTCACCCCTTCGCAGTTTCACTTAGGGGTCATGATCTCAACATTCCAGCCAGTTTAACTAAGGGAGGTTCAACTCTCGAAGTTCAATATCTAGCTCTTCTTTCATGTAATTCTGCATTATTGAGTCATAAAAAACGTAAAATATAAATATAAGTTGGCAAAAAATCTTGTTTTCTTACAGTTTCACATATAATAATACCCCATTGTTCATCCGGTGGTTTCACTAGGGGTATCATTTTCATAGTTTCACTGTTTCACTAAGGGGTATGATTTTTTACTTCAGTGTACACCCCCGATTCAATACACCTTTTTTTTTCAAACCATTTTGAGCAATTATCACCATCAAAAAATTTGAAGGATAGCTACTAATTTTTCATATTGAGAAAACAATTAATATTAACTTGCACTTTTTCAGTTGATTTTTTTTAATAAAATGGAATATTGAATTATCCGCAGAAAAAGTATCTGAGTATATTATCAACATATAATAATATTCCTACATTTCTGAATAACAAATTGATAAAATTAAAATCTCTTCTTCATTGTTGGACCTCATGTGGAAATTACGTACACAGCCAATAATATGAGAGAACCTAAAAAAGTATTTAGAAAAACATGTCTGGGGCACAGCAATAACTTTCGGGAAACATCACAGATTAGTAAACTGTTTAACTAATCTGTGTGAAAACATAATGTCCCCTCCCTTGGCAGGTATGCGGCTGAGCTGGGCGGTGGGTTACTGGCGGGAAAGTGGTCGTCTCACGCCTGGCGTCGTCTACGGCATCATCATCACCGTCAGCGAACGTCGCTACCGCCGGCCTCGCCAAGGTCCCTCAATGACTGGGGTCAGTGAATTATCCTCACTGGCTGAGAACTCAAAGCATCATATTGGAGATTATCCAAATGACTCCTAAAAAATCTCATTGGATGTGTGTGTTTCTTCTTCTTCAGAAAAACCACAGAACTCAGAAGCGTGATCACGAGACAACAACATCGTACCAAGTTCTTGCCGTGGTGAGAAACTATTTCTATTCGACAAAGATATACATCTTTTTAACTTCGATTCACATGGGTTAATGCAGCATACTATACTATCCAAACAAGTGGGTTTCACGCCGTATTGTTTCTATTGCAGTTTGAGTTGTCAACAGCTTTCGTGTGCCTCTTTCTATACGGCCTTCTATCTGCAGTGTGATAAGGGACGACCTTGTCAGTATATAGTGCGATTGTGGGCGGTCGGGGGCATGCCAGTTCTGGTCACGGTAAGCTATTTTCGAGTTAGAGCAATTTGGGATGGAATAATTATTGGGGCATGTATTTCAAACTTGCCGTCATCTTCGGTCTGTGGGAATTCATTAAACCCCCCCAAAAAATATGTTTTGTTCCCTATAAAAGCCGAGGGTTTTTCACCCGCAATTTTTGGGGGGTTTTAATGGGGGACAGAAGGAACGTTTCCCCAATGCTCTTGAAAAATAAGTCTTTAAAGCAAAAATTTTTTTAAAGGGTTTTTTTTTAATTTTTTTTCAAAAAAAGGTCCCTTGGGAGTAAAACCCGGTTTTTAAGGCCCGGTGATGGAAAACTACGGCCTTCTTTTTCAATTTTAAAGATAAAACTTATAGTCATTGACTTTGTTTATTAAAATTTTTTAACAACCTTGGTTTTCCCTTGGAAAACCCCCCTTTTTTAAAACTTTTGAACCCGGGGTTTTTCATTTTTTGTTTTTTGTTTATTTAAAAAGGGGAAATTTTTTTCAAATTTTTAAACCCTTCTTTTTTTTAACCCCCCTTTTTTTTTTATCATTTTAATTTGGAAATTCCTAAAGGGTCCCTGTACGAGACCCCCTGCAAGGCCCCGGTGGTTTTTTTTGCCGTTTATTTTTAAAGGTAAAAAAATGAAATGTTTATAGGGCCCCCAAAAAAAAATGAAGGGGGATAAAATGTTTTCAAAAATTCTTTATTAAGCATTTTAACAGTTGACACCCCATTTTGGGGATTTATTGATAAACTTGAAGTAAAAATTTAATTTCCCCCAAAAATTTTTTTTAAATTTTTAAAATTTTTCCCAAAAAAATTTGGGTTGAAAATTTTCCCTTTAAAGGTAGTAAATTTAGATCCTCTTTTGTTTAGCAGGGTGGTTTAATTTGCACTGAAATTCATGGTTTTATAAACGGTGATAAAAAAAGAAAATTTGTTATAGCCCTCAAAAAATATTTTTCGAATGGATAAAATGTCCCCCCCAAAAAGGGGCTGATTATCAAGCGATTCTCCAGGTCTGCCGGAAACACATGGGCCCCCGGAGTTTCGAGGGCTTTGATTTTCCAGCAAACCGGTGAGAAAGGAGCAGCGGGGGCCAGAGACACGTGGGGCCCAAAGGAAGACGAGTTTGACGTGAGAAACCCAAAGACAAGATTGACCTTAGGGGGGGAACCACCCAGGTGCCCCCCCCCTTTTCCCAGCTAAAACCCCCCTTTTCTTTAGAATTTTTGGAAAAACCCATTTTCCGTTCCAAAACCCTAAAAATTTCCCTTTGGGGGTTTCCCGCCCCCCAATTTTTCCCCAAAAAGCCCGGAAAATTCCTTTTCCTGCCCCCCTGGAAAAACCCCACGGCCAAAGACTTCTCTTTTTACAATCCCTTAGGGGACCCTTTTTCCCCTAAACATCTATTTGGATTTTTTAAACCCCTTTAATTCCTTTGTTCCAAAACCCCTTTAGAGATTAAACTGGGCAAAAACCTTCTCTTCTTGTTCTGCCCTTTAGGGGACTGTTTTTTTTCTAAAAACTCTAGGGGACTTTATCTTTTTTCTAAAAAAAGGGGGAGGATTTACCGGGAGTGTACCTGCAGTTGGGGTTAGTGTTCCTTTTTCTCCCCCCGGTTCCCGTCCCCCTTTTGGGCCCCTCAACAACGCCACCGAGATCCGCCCGGCCCCTTCAAGTCCCGGATCTTCCCCGCCAGTCCCGTCCCCAACCAAAAAAAGATCGGCTGGCAGGTGGGGTCCCTTTTTAGTTTCCTTTTTTTTGCACCCATGAACTTTTTTGGGAATTTGGGCAGGGGGCCATGTGGTGTTTTTTAGGGGGGGCCCTTTTAGAGGCAGGTTAGGTAACCAGCTGACCCTCGGGGTGTGGGGGGGATACACTAGCTATTGTTTTCAAACTATTGGGGTTTTTCCTCGGGGGGGGTCTTCCTATGTGGGGGGGGAAGGGTGTCCCAATTTAAGGGTTACCATTTTTTAGAATCCCAGGTATAGTGAGGGTTTAAATTTTGTGTTTTTTTGGTTGGGTTAGGGTTAAATTTTGTTTTTTTGGGAAATAGCTATGGGTTTAAATTAAATGTACAGATATTTTTAGTACTTTTTTTTGCATTTGCAATGCTATTGTCTTTCTGGCGGGGTGAAAAGGTACCCAAATTAATTTAGACGTTCGAAATGGCACACACGGGGGTGGGTGGGGGTTTTTAAAAAAAAAAACCTTTATTTATTTATTTTTTCCCCTTTTTTTTCCAAAAAAGGGGGGGGGGGAAAAATTTTTTTTTTTTTCCCCCCCCCCCCCACCCGCCCGGGAAAGGGGCCCTTTAAAAAAAAACCCCCCCCCCCTTTTTTTCCCCAAAAAAAAAAAAAAAATTCCCTTAAAAGGGGAAAAAAAGGGGGGGGGCCCCCCAAAAAAAGGGGGGGGAAATTTGGGTTTTTTTGGGAAAAAATTTTTTAAATTTTTTAAAACCTAATAATTTTGGGTTTTTTTTTTTTAAAAAATTTTTTTTTTTTTTTTTTTTTTAAAAAAAAAAAAAAGGTTTTTTTTTTGGGGGGGTTTAAAATTTTTTTTAAAGGAAAAAAAATTTTTTTTTTTTAAAAAAAAACCCGGGGCAAAAATTTTTGGGAAAAATTTTAAAAAATTTTTTTTCCCCAATTTTGGAAAAAATTTTTTGGGGTTTCCAAAAAGGGAAAAAAACCTTAAAAAAAAATTTTAAAAGGTTTAAAAGGGGGAAAATTTTTTTTGGGAAATTTTAAAACTTCCCCCCCCCTTTTTTTGGGGGGAAAATTAAAATTGGGGGTTTTTTCCTTTTTTTTTTCCCCCCCTTTTTTTTTTGGTTTTCCCCGGGGGGGCCCCCCCCGGGGAAAAATTTTTTTTTAAAGGGGGGGGGTCCCCTTTTTTTAAAAAAAAGGGGGAAAAAAGGTTGGGGGGGGGGGGCCCTTTTTTTCCCCCAAAAAAGGGGTTTTTTTTGGGGGGTTTTTTCCCTTTTTTTTGGGGGGTTTTTTTGGGGGGGGGGTTTTTTTTTTTCCCCTTTTTTGGGGGGGGGGGGCCCCCGGGGGGAAAAACCCGGGGGGGGGGGGTTTTGGGGGCCCCCCCCCCCCCCAGGTTTGGAAAAAGGGGGGTTTTTTAAGGGGGGGGGGGGTTTGGGGGAAACCCAAAAAAAAAAAAAGGGGGGGGGGGGCCCCCTTTCAAAACCCCCCAAAAAAGGTTTGGGAAAAAAACCCCCCCAAAAAAAATTCCCGGCCCTTTTCCCCCTTTTTAAAAAAAATTAAAAAAATTTTTTTTTTTTTTTTCCCCGGGGGAAAAAAATAAATTTTTAAAATTTTTTTTTTAAAAAAATTTTTTTTAAAAAAAAAAAGGGAAAAATTTAAAATTTTTTTTGGGGGGTAAATTTTAAAAAAAAAAAAAAATTTTTTTAAAAAAAATTAATTAAATTTTTTTTCCCCAAAAAAATTAAAAAAAATTTAAATTTTTTTAAAAAAATTTTTTTTTTTATTTTAAAAAAAAAAATTTTTAAAAATTTTAAAAAAATTTTTTGAAAATTTTAGGGGTTTAAAGGGGAAATTTCCAAAAAAAAATTAAATTTTTTTTTAAAATTTTTAAAAATTTTTGGCCCAAAAAAAAAAAATTTTTTTTTAAAATTTTTTTTTTAAAAAAAATTTTTTTTTTTTTTTGGGGGGGAAATTGGGGGAAAAAAAAAATTTTAAACCCCTTAAATTTTTTAAAAAAAATTTTTTTTTTTTAAAAAAATTTCCAAAAAATTTTTTGGTTAAAAAATTTTTTTTTTAAAAAGGGGTTTTTTTTTAAAAAAAAATTTTTTTTTAAAAATTTTTCCCTTTTTTTTTTTTAAAAAAAAAACCTTTTTTTTGAAAAAAGGGTTTTTAAAAAATTTTTTTGGGGTTTTTTTTTAAAAATTTAAAAACCCTTTGGGGTTTTTTTTTTTTTTGTAAAGGGGGCCCCCAAACCCCCAAAAAAAGGGGGGGTTTTGGAAAAAAGGGGGGGGGTCCCTGGGGGGCCCTTAAAAAATTTCAAAAATTTTTTTGGTTTTTGGGGCCCCGGGGAAAAAATTTTTTTCCAAAAAACCCAAAAAAAATTTTTTTTTCCCAAAAAAAAAAATTATGTATAAAATGGGTTTTCAACATTGAATTAAAATATATGCAGTGGCATTTATTCAATAATACATGGCTAGGTTTACAGTAACTCACGATGGTTTAGATTTTTCTGACATGATAACTAGCTAAATTGCCTATAGATGATGTTTTTATACAATTGTTAATATTATTTACTCCAATGAAAAGACCTACGCTCGTAACAATGAAATATTTCCAGTGTAACAAATGAATATGACAATCAGATAGAATTGACAGAATCAACTTTAACTTTAACTAATGATCGATAGTGATTATTCTTGTCACATGACTTACTCTGAACATTATGTATGAGAATTATGATGTAAAAGTTCTAACATATAGTGGTTCATGTCTCTATACTTCCTCTAAACACAATGACAATAAAAATGTCAAAATACAAAGACAAAACTTTCTTAATCTGTATCATAAAATTTATTCACACCCATAAAATAACTACATTTTATTTCGTAATCAACCATTTAGCCTGTTCATCAAACTATGCAAATGTCATAACTTTTTTTTCACAACATTACAAACTGCTAACATTGATGTATAACCAAAGCAAGCGTGAAAACATGCGCCATCTAGTAGTAATATGTAGAAACAATGCCGTCGTCGCCCTTCCTAAAGCACACATAGTCCACGCCTTTGTTGATGATGTCGTTCAGCTCATGCGCCCAGACGTCCACTGGCTGGTGCTGGGGATCCTCTCTTCCCAGGCGCGACATCGCGAGCCAGCTGCGGAAGTACGTGTCGGTGTCGCCGTTGCTGTGAGCGTAGCAGTGGAGCTTGTGGAACAGGTTGGTCTCACAGCTGACGCCTGTGAAGCCCGGCTGGTCACAGGTCAACACGCAGCGGGGCAGCAGCAGCACCAGCAGCACCAGCAGCACCGCAGAGGAGAGCTTCCTGTAAACAAAAGCGGCAAATGGTTACATAGAAGAATGTGAATAACATAAAGTAGGCAGATGGTGGTGACAGTGTGGTAGGTGCCCTCAAATAACGCCAACACACCCTCACCCTGAGGTAGCACTGTCGGGGATTGAACCCGAGACCTTTCACAACCCTCATAGTTTAGTTATCACCTAATATTCTAATCATGATCTCGAAATGCGTATGTACGCTTTAGTACTCCACCATGGGTGGCCCCAGCTTCACTCTACTAGCAACATGCTTGAGTCTAAAGAAGAGCAAGATTATCAATTATTCAATTCCTCCAGTCACCCTGAATGTCAAGGGAACATTTGATTGGTTTAAGGATATTGTGCCCTGTCTATTATATGGAATGTCTAAAGTTAGAGACTTGACCAATGATTTGTATTAGTACAGATGCACAACATGCATTACTTAGACACCTTCACTGCCAGTTATTTTTTGCCTTGGACTAGGCTGGTGCTAAATAAGATTCGAAAGAGTCCATCTTCCCCTGAGAATGTGGTCATCAGACACATCTATCTACCGGTATAAAATCTGATATATGATACCTTGCTGTGGCAAGATGGAAAGAGTCTAGGCTACATCTAGCTACTAGTCCATAGGCTAAGACTAGCAGTCTACATTGGATTCAGTCTGAATCCAATGTAGACTGCTATTTCAGAATTTATGTTTGGCCCTGTCCCTGTCTAATTGAATGGGGTACGTTACTAGTTTTACTAGGGTTATTCATAAGTTTGTGAATCACAGTCATGCATTAGTGTATAGTAAATGGTTTATAAGACATTGTACTAGTACTTTGTTGATTTTGTACAATAAATTAGACCTACACACCCCAGCAACTAGGACAATATAACAACACAAAGTGTAGTGTCTACACTCCTATGGTTGGGTTACTTGGGTGGATCTACATTTGATTAGAAAGAAATAGCAACATACCAGTCACAGTGTTGCATTTTGATGTCCACACTGCTTTTGCCATGTATTCCCCTGACCATTTTCTACTTAGAATATTGCCAGTTAGATCTAGAACATTCTAGACTTTAGTAACCAATAATTCAATTGGTCACTTGGCAATTGATATTGACAAAAAAATAGCCCTACATATAATGAGCCTCTCCCAAAAGATGTTTGTATTGTTTGGTGAGGGTACTGTAATACTGTAAATACTACGATCTGGAAAAATCGATATTAAGAAATCAATGGCGTGCATGATTTTCAGCGTTATGCTAGGTCTACGTAGATCTAGATCTAGATACGAGGTAAAAATGTACAAGTAACTATCTTCGATGATGTGCTACACCCGGGGTGCTACATCATCAGTTATTTTCAACAGAGATAGTAATGCTCTTTGTTTTCAATGCTTTGTGTTGATGTTTAAAAATATAATGCAAGAACTAGTGAATAATATATTAATAATTTATAAATAAATAAATATGCTAATGTAATTCTGAAATCAAATTTGTCAACTGGATGGCCTATTGAGATGTCTACAAAGCACTGATTTACAGGTATGAGACAAAATTAGTTTTTTCTTCACCCTTGTGTGATTGTTCTGTATGTTCTTGGTAGAGTCGTATGTAATGCTGCAGAATGCTTGTCTTGAACAGTAATTGATATTGGCTGGTATTTAGACCCACATTTGAGATGAAAATGGATACTTTTACGCATATAACCCTTAATATGTCACTTGAATGAATGGCAACCTATATTGAATCAACGTTTTTCTTAAAGCGTTTCCTTTGATTGTTCACAGAAATATAAAAGAATTGCAAACAAATATTCAAAAACAGTATTTTTGAAAAATAGGTGTTACACCACTCACCTACCCATTCTTGAGATTTTTCCTACTTACTTTTTAGAAATAGCTTTTGCATTTTGTTTTAATAATCTTATTCTTAAATCTCTATTTCTTGTTTAAAATCAAACCATTGTTAATGTCTCATCCAATTAGTCATCTTGCAGAACTGATTCTGTAAATCAAATCCTTTAACCTAAATATTATTAATGATTTCAACCGTAATGCTCCATGCGAATGGATCATTGTGTTTGACACTGACATTTTAAATTTCTCATATATTAACACACTTTAGTTGGTTGTGTACATTAAGTATTAAAAATTTCTGATTTTAGCCTTTTAGGCTATGTAAGACATGTCCTAAAAATCATCAAATCTTATTATTTATTACATTTGTAGTATTATTTTTAATTTTTATTTATTTTTTTCAAATATTAACATGTAAAAAGATACAGATAAAATACCCATAGATAAAATAATAATAATCAAACTATGCACAATTATTGATAGTTAGAAGCTTAAAAACATTGAACGTGAAAATTATAACAATCGTTGGTTCCATAAAAAAAATTTTGTGAATTGTGTTACAAACAGTAATTTCCGATAAAATGGTGTTGACACTTATAATACATACGATTATGAAAACCAAATATGAGCATTCTTTCAATGAAAGTAAAATAGTCCTATGATAACTACACCATGTATATTACATTACTATTACTAAAAAAACTAACAGATACATTCGTTATGTCCAACCAGAACTAGAAACAAGTGCTTCAGCATCCGGCTCCTTTCTTGCACCAACTGGTAATTGTCACCGCGACTTTGATAGAAGTGGCTTTTCCTAAAATATATGAAAAAAAATCTAGATATGATTATCGTACTTTAATATGTTTATTTGCATCAATCTGTGCTTGTATAAATCATGACTTGTATTGATACTTTTTCAATTCATAATACTTTACTTACATTTTGGCACACTCTTTTTAGCCACAGTTAAATTTTAATTCCAGCTGTAAAGCCGCAATGCTATGTACTGTAGAACCTCTGATTAAGACAGCCCTCATACATAGACCACTACTACGATCAGACCATTTTTCATAGACACAAATCCTACATAGAACACCATTGAGACCACGTGTGGCCATTCCCTTGCATGATCTTAATAGGGAGATTGCTGTACCTCGTCGTGCTCTGCGTCTGTGCTCGGTGTGGCGACCTGCGCATCCTTCGCCCAGTCCTGCTCCTCTGCAGATCCGAACAGCACGAAGGCCAGGCACGTGACCAGGTAGGCGCCCGCGCTGATGAAGAAACACGTCTGCCACTCGCTCCGCCAGCCCTGCAACACGCCGCACAACAGGACAGTCAGAAACTATGTCAATTATAAACAGGACAGTCAGACAAAAATATTGCACAACAGGACAGTCAGATAATACAGCGATAAACAGGACAGTCAGGTGACACAACAATAAAGAGGATAGTCAGACAGCATATCACAAAACAGAACCGTGAGATTGCACGTCACAAAACAGGACAGTCAGATGGCACAAAAATAAACAGGACATTCATACATCACATTGTGCAACAGGACAGTCAGGCTGCATATTACAACCCAGGACAGTCATCCACAACTATGTAAGCAACAGGCACTAATAAACCTCAGTCCACAAAATAGGACAGTCCCCCAGGTTCATTGTTTTTTTCTTTCTTTTTATAATCATAAATGATCAAGTGACATATCCACGATTAGTACATTTAGAACATAATCAGTGGTATGAGTGATTTTGGTAAGTTCGTTTGAAAGACAAGTTTGAATTACATGTCATCGTGGGTTTCACGCCTGTCCTATTCACACAGCCTTCAAAGTCCTATGTTCATGGTATAATACGTAATAAGCCCGATAGATAAGGATGACTACATGTATGAATAAGGCAAAGGTGCGGGTATTGGTTACACGTGGCGTGAGTCTAGTGATAGTTACATGCGGCGTGAGTCTGCTGACGACAACCGGCACCACGATGCCGGGTACGTTACACGCCGTGTTGCTGATGCCCATGATCACCCCCGAGAACCTGAAACAATGCAACATCAAAATTATACTGGCAGATGAGTTACACCTGGGCGTAACAATACTACAAACACATATTCACTTTCTGCCATGGTCAAGATTATGAACCATTAGCGTAATGTCAACGTGAAGTTTTTAAGTGTCAAATGGTGGAAATAAACATAGTCGCCAACCAAGAATATGGCTCGATGTGATAACCTCACTTTTATACACACCTCCCAAGCACGAAGCTTGAAAAGAACCACTCATACGTGCAATTGGCGCTATGTAGGGGGGTTTCTCTGAAATATCAACCTTAAACCATATAGATTTTATTACAATGTACAAAGGACATGTTCTTTTATTGAGACCCCATCTTATGCCTCCAGCTCAAGTGGTTTAGATTAAATCCCGTGAAAATACGGCGTTGACACTGTTGACTACAGGCTGTTTCAAATGTATCAGGTGGGCATACCATGTGTTGTATATGCGCATGATGATACAAATATTGAAACATTCAATAGAATCTACGGAAACACACGAGACCCATAGGATTTCTGCTTGACAGGTTTGTATAGTCTCTACTCTGTGAAAATGTAGTTTACAATGATGATGATTGGCATTATAAAAAGAATACAGTCTTCCAAGTTGTACCTGGGGGCGATGTCCATGCGTGCGATGCAGTGGCCGGGCCGCTGGGCGCCCGTGAAGCCCTCCATGAGCACCAGACAGAGCAGGGCGAGGCCCGCGGCGTCTACGTAACCCACGCCCACGGCGCACAGCAGCGGCACCACGCTGCCTGGGATAACATGGGTACAACCAGTGTAAACAGGGGATGGTAGTGTCCAATGCATGTAAACTAAATTCAATCATAGGCAGATCCAGAGAGGGCGCAGGGGGCACCCCCCCCCCCCTTTTCCCACCAAAATACTTCATTTTCATAGGGTTTTTAATGAAATCCCGTAAGTGCACCCCCCCTCTTTTCCTTAAGTGCCCCCCCCCCCGTTTTCCGGAAACCTGGATCTGCCTATGTCAATGGTCTGTTGATTAGGTACATAGCATATGGTTTCATTTCTTTTTGTTTCTAATTTACTGCTAGATATCCAGACATAAACCATCAAAAGATTTTTTTGATGGTTTATGTTTGGATATCTAGCAGTAAATTAGAAACAAAACGCATGTAAAGTAGTTGTTAAACATCATGGTAAGAGTTTTGGGGAGTTTTGGAGAGTTTTTCATTATAACATATTAGAATAACATGTTTATTTAGTAATTGATAAGTACTTATGCTGTCCTTTTTTGGCAAAAGTGATATTTATACCATATTCTCAAGAAAATCCAATCCTCGTTATGGTCTCCTGTTTACACAGTGATAAAATGATACAAAACGCCCTATTGACGTAAACAAGAAAACGTCTGGAACGCGTAATGTATCTCTCAACAATATGTGAATGTGAATGTGGTGGTTTATAGTCCTGATCCAATTCTTGCTCTCATGACTTTACAATTTACACCAGGTCATTGGCACTGACCGACGGTTCTGCATGGCCTTCCTTCAGCGCACGGGGCTAATCACTCACACCCCCACCCCGGCGCCTGTACCTATTCGGACAGCATGGCGAAGGCGAGTGTGAAAGCCACCTTACTCAGCTGGGGCAGCGCGTTGTACAGCCCGTTCTGGAATGCGGTGATTTGAGTCTTTTGGTTTCAGTGTCCATGCTGGTGCTATGAAAGTTTTGGCATTTGAACAGTCAGCCCGGTGCAAACTTAGACGTTCAACAGTTGCCAACCTTTCTACATATTACATTAGTTATGTAATGCACTTGATTCCTACAAACAAGTACACAGTTCCCAATTGCCGTCAGTCTCTTGGAGTCACTTTCTCTGTAATTTATTTTGGGGCTGCACTCCATGTCATACTTGCATAGGAATTGGGACTTCAGACGTAACATGACAAGCGTAAATGAAGAGAACACAGAGATAGCATTTATCAAAGGAGTAGAATACATAGATATTGCCTCCTGATGTGGAAACCTGGACACTCTCACCTGGGCGATATCCACGCCGAGCACGTCTTTCATGTACTGTGGCAGCTGCGTGAGCGACATGAAGCTGGCCCAGTTGCTGGCCGCGTCGGCCACCACGATGCCCCACAGGGGGCGCGAGGTGAGCAGGCGGCGCCACGGCACCACCAGCTGGAGACAGGGAGGTCAGTCATTTTAAACATTGAATGCTATGTCATAATTTTAAAGATTTTGATGATTAAACAGGAAAAATGTATAAGTTATCATGTCAGGCCTCGGTCAAATAAGTAAACTGGTTAGTCAACTTTGTAAACCTATGTTATATGTCGCTTCTGTCTCACTTTGTTATTCAGAATCGGTGGCGACATGATGACATTTGGAATAGTTAAAGATATACTGTGTTTTTATATAAACTATACCCTACTATATTAAAAGAATTATATAATTTGAGTAACATGCTAAGTGTGATCCCGCCACATAATTAGTTTAGTTGTGTTTTGTAAATTTGTAAACAATTTTTATATGTTTATTCTTTTGTGTTGGTTTATTTTTACAATATGATAGATTTAATGTAAATCTAAGGCGAAAATAAACTAATTCTTATTCTTATTCTGTCTAAATATAGATGCTGACCACTGGCCAACTACCGTTCCACTTGCCACCAACCAAACATGAAGGATGAAGGGGAAAAGAAAACAAAGAGGCATGTGGAATTTCAAGGCATTGGGATGTGGAAGTAAAGTCTGAAAATTTATGGGATGTGGGGAAAATGTTAACGTATTAGGGATGCGGGATGTTTTGACCACTTATATAACCTGCATCTTCAAACACCCACCCTTATATTTTGATACGGATAGAGCAATGGGCCACCCTCATTCATAAAAGTTCAACATAACCTCGTGGATATTTCAAGGGTGTATTAAGACAAGAGCAGTCAGTTGTCTAGTTTCATGGAAACATATTTCTAGAAACATGTTTTTGGTGTAGTTTATGGTATCAAGCTGCTTAAATACTGTCTCAATTCTTATCGAAGTTAACTTTAATATTTCGCGACCACTTTTAAATTTGCCAGTACTTAAAGGTTAAGTCGAACTGGTTCGATTGTACAATAGTTATATCACCTGCTGTTGTTGTTCCTTGCTGTTTTGACCTAAGTGGTGGTGAATGTAGTCTCTTTCTTCTGGCGATATGCGAGGATGTTTGGCGGGGGTGTCGTATACACAAACACACCAACCCACAAGCCAAATAGCCACGAATATACCTGCAAGTAGGCTGTAGATGTAGCAAAGATGTGCACTCACCTGCCTGGTTGTGCAATGAATTATTGAAATAGGAAATATTTAGTCTGATATGCCCCTCTTAGTACATATCTTATTTTTTGCTTTGTGCATTTTTGTGCCTTTAACACTTCATCAGATCTTGATACTTGAGCATTGCATCTTTTATCTTATCTGAAACCCAACCCCACACCTGCATGATAACATTAAATCTGCCTAAAGGACCATATTCAGCAGAACCTTGCATTTATCAAGAAACCACATCTATTATTTGATCATTTCCCAGTCCAAACCCTTCATAATGCAGACCTTGATTGACAGACCACCAATTCACTGAGAACAGTTGGGTACAGTCCCCCAGATAGAGACTACGCCGGTACACAGTTAGTATTGACGTTGATCACTCACTGAAGATCCAGAAGACCCAGGGCCAGCCGAGGCGTTCACAGATGACGCCTGACAGAGAGAAGCTCACCACGCTCCCGGCAGCCATGCCTGAAGAGGAACAAGAGGAGGCATGCATGGTGTTTTGTATTACATAGTAAATCATAGTAAATGAAGATGTAGATTGGGCCTTTCTTAAGACCCTCTACAACCTGACAAACTGCTGGGTTCGACAGGTATAGGACCTCATCACATAAGGTTTTTCATTTATGAATTTTCTTTCAAGCTGCTAATCTAAGAAAAGATCCTGATGTGATTTGTGGTGCCAACTATTGGTGTCAAACAGTCAGTATGTAAGACCACACAGCTGTGACTGAAAGCTCTAAGCAAGTTTTATATTATTCATTGTGAACACAGTTCAAATAAACATTTTTGTAATTATACCAGGGTAGATGGCTATACAGATCTCTACTAATGTACCCCAGTGTGCAAATGTCATCAGGTGGGAAAGTGAATCATTCATCTCTCTCAGTTCTCTAGCCGGATCCTACAACTGTAGCTGAAGCAATCTTTAAAATTACCATGTAAACCTCTTAGTGGTTGGAGACTAGAATGATCCCCCATCCCTCTAATCAGATTTCTATATTCTAGGGAATTTATCAGGATAAGGGAAACATAACATCTCAAAATGACATACTCTGATGGCGTGGATGATTATGATATCTGGAAAATATGGACCTACATAACTCTACCAACATACTGACCTGTTGCATAGATGGCATCGAGCGTGGCCCTCTCGGCGGGGGGCCGGGCAGCACGGCGCCCCCAGGTCCACGCCCACGGCGCGCGGGCGCCCGCCGGGCGACAGGCGGGCAGCACGGGGAACGCCCTGCCCACAGCCCACCACGCCCCCCGCACCACGCCGCAGCCCGCCGGGCGACAGGCGGGCGAGCGGCGGGGACACGGCGGAGGCCAGCGCAGCCAACATACCGCCAAACCCCCACCATTTTCTTTGCCATATTTGTATACTGCCACAAAAACTAAAATGTACCCCCGTTTTATCTGTGAGGTGCAGAGGTTCATTAATATCTTTGAAGATAGTAACATACAGCAACAACTCCCCACCACGATGTTTACAAACTAGTTTACGAGCATTGAAAACTCTCATTCCCTGTTTACAAAGGTAGTATAAACATGTTATTTTTTGTCAATATATGTAATTAAGTCATTAGACTTATGACTCCAAGTCAGGTTAGGACTATATCACCACCACACACCTCCATCCACATAAGATTTCCATCTACAAAAGATTAGAACAAAATCAAACCAATTCTGACACAATTCTGCCATGTGACACACTTAGGGTTCTGTTAAAACCACGGGATAGCCTACATACACTTCATGCAATGGTGACTATACATGTATTGTAAGATATCAGGCTAAAGCCCCACCAACGCCGCCACCACGCCGCACCCGCCGTATTTGGGGGAAAAGGGGGGTCACGAGCTAAGGCAGCTTTATCTGGGTTGGGGTTGGGGCGGGGTGCAAGGCGTGCAAAGAGATAGTTATTATCCTGAATAGAATAAAGAATAAGAATGGCATATATAAGTATGACATTTCCAGATAAACTACTTTCTCCCACTGCCAAAAATTGAGAGGGGGTGTGGAGAAAGAAAATATTTCTGGCAAAATCTGCAGTATCTGCGAGTGTGTGGTTAAAAGCAGTGGTGACTGTACATATCTAGACTATAGAAGGGGAGTGTATCAGGTCAACACCCCTCCTTACCTCTGCGCTAGCCACCCTCCCAGCATCTGCGTGACTAGGTTCCCCCAGAAGAAGCTGCTGAGGAGTGTCCCACGCAACTGGCGGCTCCACGCGAACTCACCTGTCTGAAATTTTCAACATTTATTTGCTGAGCACTTTCAAATAAATAATTCCTCATCAGAGCAGTCATAAAATATCATATCTTGGATAACTTAGGACTGCTCTGATGAGGATTTATCTATTCGATAGCACTTAGGAAATAAGTTTTTGACCATCATTGTTGACCATTGTTTATCAGATGTTAAGATGTGAATGCACAATAATAATAAAAGTCTTTTGAAAGACTAACATTAGTTAGTCTCACCTCGGTTCCATCGTTTGTGCCATTGGGCCCTGCATCGTACGTCATACAAACAATGGCCACACTGAAGTTGTACCGCAGCAGGTAGATGCCGAAAGCGCCGAGAAAGATCCAGTAGGACAGGGCATAGCGGTAGGACGTCCACACAGGTACGCTGCCGGCTGGGGAAAATAGAGAACCACGAACCTCTCCAATAGAACATCTCAAGATCAACCAAGAGTGTTAAAAGCTGATAGGCCCAATCACTTTTTGGTTGGTTTTGGTTAGTTTTAAAAGTTACGCGTGTGAAGTGCCTTATGACTATGCTTAAGTCAGGATTTTACTGTAGGGGTGTGTAACTATATGCTGAGGTGTACCGATTATCAACTAGAAATACAACTAGAGCGCTTCATAGGAATTATAGGAAATACTTGCCCAATCGTTTTAATGGAAATTTCAGAAATATTGTATGTAGCTAACAGCATATTAACAACATTCCATTTAAATACGTTCCATTCTTCTTCTGTAGTAGATAATTCCCTAATTCAAATTATTAGAAGATCACATCAATACATATGAATTTTGAGGCTGGTTTTACTCATGTTAAGCTGCGAGTCTCACATTGCTATCATATACCATTGGAGAGCGAACTTTCTAATGATAAATGAAACTGTTGTTTACAAAAGATGGTAGCTAATATCATAATTCAGGCCGTTGGCCCATGGACTACTTCAAATGGCCGAAATCTTACCAGGTGTAATTTTGCTAATGTTTTCCTCATCCTCTGAACTATCCTTGTGGTGGCATGATTGCTTTATGGTAGTCATTCTGTGTATCAAGCACAAGTGCAATGCTAAATTCAATTGTCCAATGCTGTATCATATTAAACTATCAATTCTTTGCAACTTCTTTCAATATAAATGAACACTACTATATGATCACTTATCACAAGTGATGCTGTCACCTGCTTACGTTCATGGAGTTATTTATAATCTGTGGTCAAATACAAGCCATGTAAACATGCGTCTGATAACGAATGTGCATTGTTTTAAGTCTGTATACATGCATGGCCTAACAGTCATACGTCGAATTTTCGTTTTTGAATCTGTTTTAACTTGTTAAAGTCACACATTTGAAACTCGTTTGTAGAGATACAAGACACGCGCCTGTTTATTCTACATGGCCCATGGCCATTTTGAAATGCAAAAAAATGAACCGATTTACCCATGGGTCCCAGCATCATGTGATGGTGTGATTGGCATGTATACTATTATGAGTTACAAACACTATATGGTACACATTACTACTATCATATAGGATAGAAAGGTATCGCATATCCACATAGACCTGGGAGCCAGAGCATCCGTTTTAAACTTGGTTTTGCTCTATCAAATACTTTATAACTTCATATTATTGAAAAAAGCGGTCCTATGCAATTACAATTTTGATATTCCCACCAATATTCCATAGCATTATTCTGCAGTAAGTTAATCAGGAAGTTGTTTTTGATAGACTATCTGAGAAGAGACATAGGAACAGAAAACTTGTGATTGTACCTCATGTGAGGCCTTTATTTGCCAACCTGAATCCCCATCCAGGGCCCTTTCTCTGACACCTCCGATCAATAGACTGACCCTGCCATGATAAAAGAGACACAGAAACAGAAAACTTGTGTTTATTTGAGCTTTTCTGCCCCCATCAAGGGTCCATTGTTTGACCCCATGTAGGGCCCTACGTTTGACCGCTCCGGTCACTGCGCCACGCTGTCCTCCATGAGCAGCAGGCCCGTGAACTGGTTACGGTGAAAGTCTCCGTACAGCGTGGCCGCGGACTGCATCTGCACCTGTCACAGAGAAAATAACCAGCTTAAAACTCCTGTAAATAGGCAATGATAGTTTCCAAGCTTGTAAACTAGAAACAGCTTCGAAACTGATAGTTTATAACCTTTTCCAATATCTGTTGACAACTTCTTTCCTAACCTGTTAAAGTGTATACAACAATATATATGTATCTAAAATACTTTCAAAATGTTTTAGACTTTATCCAAGCTTTTTAGTATATGATACATGTAAAGGGTTTGTGTATGGCAGGCCAATTTACAAATGTGGTTTTTGACATTTTGCTTTTTAACAGTTGACTAATGTTTTTTATTCTATTATCTTCATTATTAAATGATAACTTAAACATTACATTCATATGTCATATTTACATTCATCTTCTGTAACCGCCATTACCTAGAAACCAAACCAAATAACCACCATTACCGAAAAACAACACTAATATTTTCCTGGTCGGTTCAGATGTTTTTGTTAGCAGAAAATACAGCTTAATATACGTCGATTCAAACACACACACACACGCACACACACGCACACGCACACACACACACAACCACACACCCACTCACCCAGACGGTGTCCCCTGCATCACAGCGGGCGATGGCGTGCATGGTGCCGGACATGTAGACGTTCCCGTCCAGTGTGAGCGCCCGGTGCGTGTGCAGCTCCGTGAGGTACACGTTACTGCTGCCTGCACAACACAGAGATACGGCCATAGAGACTATACACACAGATAGAGTCCTTGACATAGGAAGCACAAACCTTACCCAGCACAGAGACACAGTCTGGGATATACTAAACAAATCCTAATCAACACAGAGATACATGTACAGTCCTTGATGTACCACACAAAGGCTAAATAACACACAGATACACTCCTTGTTATTCTTGTAGCTCATGGTGGCAGACATCTCGGCACCCAACTTGTTCTGGGTTTTTTCAACTTTTTAACATAATATACTGTGTCATAATGGGTATTCATACAATATTGTATGCTTATGATCTAAATATCATTCTCGTATCTGAGTGCAGTGGCCATCTTGGCGGACATCTTTGCTGTAAAGCTTTAAAAATGTAAGATACCCGAATCATATAAGAATCTGCAAAACATGCTCCATGAGAGTCACAATCTCCAGACTGGTGCACTATCTACTGGACTAATGCTGACCTGAGGTCCTGATGAGCCTGGCCACGTGGTTGTAGTCGATGGAGGAGAGCTGGTGGCGGTGCAGTGTCACCAGGAACATGTAGTACCCACTCACCGGGCACACGAACCTACAAGAACACTCCGATACACATATGCAAACCAGCATGAACACATGCAACCCAAATAGCGATGTTTACGGGCGCCTAAACATTGAGTAGCATGTTTTAACCATCCACATTGGATACTATGATAAAGGTCATTACGTCCAACAACCCTCCCAATATTAGCGGAAAAGTGCTGATGGTTATGGTAGTAGATCTACAATTAACATAGGAAACCTCAGTATGATCATCAATAGCCACCTGTTGATGGTGGGGTCCCAGCCGGGGTCACCTCCCGGGCTCACGTTGGTCGTCGCCTCATGGAACTTGACCTCATCCCCGGCGCCGTAGTCCTCCTCAGTGTTGGTGACGGCCGTGAAGAAGACTGCGGAGTCTACAACAGAGGATGAACGGAGAGAGACTAAAACAGGCGGAAGACAGGGAGAGTTTATAACAGTGAGAGAACAGGGAATTGATTGATTGATTGATTGATATTCTTCAGGAACTAATGTTCATAGGATAGCACATAAAAGCGTACATATATAATGCTTATTTCCACTGTGGTCCTTGTTTGTTTGGCAGGTTAGGTAACCAACTGAGCCAAGGGTGTACTGGAGGGATCACACTAGCTAGAGTCTGCAACAGTGAGAGGAGAGGGAAAGTCAATAACCGTTGGAGAACAGGGAAAATAAGGTCAAATAAGAGTGTCATGAACCGAGACGAGGGTGGGAGATGCTTGGACTGACATGCGCGGTGATGAATTGTGGAATGTGGAGGTGGTCCTAGAAAAAGATATAGATGAATCTGTAAATACAGCAACTTTTTGGTGTTGCATTTGAAGAAATCTGGTAATAATACTGTATTACCTACAAATTACATATGTACACCACAAGCAAATCTAGGTTCTCAAAAACGTTGGGAATACAACCGGCTTATTTCATGGGTTTCCTAAACGCTCCTGGACATGCCTAAAAGCTAATGAAAATGACTTTTTAGTGGGGAAGGATGGTAGGGGTGTAGAGGAACGGACACCCCCTGGCTCTGCCTACATTTACCAACATTTAAACCTAAGGTGCCTACCGTTAGCTGGGAGTGTCCTGTGCCTACCTGGGTGTGTCCTGCGGTGCTGTAGGTCCGTGCTGAGCTCGGCCAGATGCGCCTCCGCCTCCAGGACCCGGGCCCGCGTGGTCGCCGACAGCCGCGCCAGCTGCCACCTGACACAGCAGCACTCAATGTGAGTACAAGCCTGGTTCTGTAACCATGGCACTTATACTCAGATGTATATAATAAATGCCATTTAACTGAAACAACGAATTGCTGTCATGTCCGACCTACAGTACCCACAGAGAGCTTCGGAATTACACCAAGAAATTTTCTAGGACCTGACAGTTCCGATACACAACTTTTCAAATTTAGAATTCCATGTGAGTGAACAGAACAACATGCTATGACGATCTAACCTCGGGTTGGGTGAGCAAAGCTATGTTACTATCTAACCCAATTTTTATAGCTCACTGACTGGGAGGAAACTTTCATAGTGCAGTTGTTATACGGTGTTACTAACTGCTGTTGGACGCCAGTGGTACCTGTCTCGCTGGTGCTGCCGCCGGAGGGCGCTGTTGTCGGCCCGCAGGCCGCTCACGGCCGTGGACATGCGGACCGTCTCAGCCGTCAGCTGCCGCTTCTCCACCTCCAGCCGCGACACGCGCGACTCGAGCCGTGACAGCCGCAGTCTGCAACAATCAATTAAATAGATACTTAGATACCCGCAAGTATGCGAGAACTGATCAAATGATGATCAGTAAGTGTGCCAGTGACCTAGTGTAAATTGTAAAGTCTTGAGAGCAAGAATTGGATCAGAACTATAAACCAGCACATTTACATTTACATTTATTGAAAGCTAGCCTATCGTACGGCCTTTAAATGATCAGACATGAAGATCCATTCGAAAAGCTTCTCTATGATGAAAGGGTAGCAAATTGTTTGGCAACTAGAGCGTCACTTACTAAAAGCACATGATTTCTATTTTTAGAACAGCAATCGATTTCAGAACGGTTGTGCAGGTATTTTCACGTTTAGGCATCTGATAATGTTTATTTGTAATGCTAACGCTTTGATGAGTTTACCTGGTAAATCACCCATGCATGCTGATGATTCTGCAGCTGTTGCTTGTGAACATTCTGTTTTTAAAGGCTATAGCAGGCCAGGGTGTTTGAGGCTGTATATTTATAAGTCAGAGGATTTCCTAGGGTTAATTCAAAGACATTATATCTATTAGAGCTAGAGGCTGTCACAATTGTACTAGCTCGTCATCTTTGCACTTAATATATGGTTGGCATGAGCGGTTTTTGTAATAATAGAAATAAAATTAGATGTAAGGTCTTTTGAAAGACTAATTGAAACCCGTCATTCTGTCTTTATGCTCTTGTCTCAAGAGGTTCGTCAAGTCTAATGAATATTGAAACCCAAACCTATATACATTCGTTGATGATAGTCCATCTTAGGAATGTAAAGAATAGCCAATAAGAACATCAATAAGTCAGTCATGCTTTCCATAGTTTATTGCATACTTACAAAACATCCTCTTCAGCATTAGCGGTGATTGTTAGTACCACCCATATACCCCACAAAGCATACATATGTTTAGACATCACAGTACAACCAAGAATAAATAAAGTGTGGGTGAACACAGTGACATATGGCTGAGATAGTACAATGTAGACCTGATAAGATAACATTGAAGCATGGCATTGATCATATCTTTAGTGAATTACATGAAGAGTATCTATGATACTGTCTACATGTTATTGTGGCAATTTTCATTCGGCGCAAAAAATGCAATAAAGAATAATTGTAATTTTCTTCTCTGGGTTACTGATCAAAGTTGGGAAAAAGTAGAATGGAGTGAATGAACAAAAGCAAAAAATAAGAGATGTGACTAATCTTGTAGCTTACATTTGAAAACATAACCCCTGTTGAAATGAGATTTAGAAACGAAATTGAAGCCCTAAGATATTGGAAATTTCCTCACAGAGTGGAGTGCATTATGTTAGCTGAACTATTTCTATTTGATACTGATTTATCTATGCAATACCCATTCAAAAGCTCTGTTACTTCGTCCAGTAAAAAACTACTGTACTCTGCATTCAACTTGCAATATGAATGTCAATAATATAAGTGAGAACGCAGCCATTTGATCACAGACCAGCAATAATTTCTGATGGTACACCCAGCACAATATAAATAGTCACTGCAGCTTTATCTACATCAGGCGGTCCGGGTCCATCTGGGTGGTCACATCCACTGTGGGTCGGTTAGTCGCCGAATCGACTTACATTCACTGATGGCCACCTCGCTTGACCGACCTTTTTACAGGTTATGTGGATGAGGTTTTTGGAAATCTTAAGGGAATATGTAAAAACAAATTGATGAGTGCAGAGCATCAGTAACTGTGTTGCTATGTATATTCATCTATCCAGGTTTTAAATACTAAAGAACAAGTAAAAACGTATTTTCTATGGGTATTTCATTCAAAGCCATATGCAGTAATATGCAGTTTGAGTGTGTAGTGGAAGATGCAAAGAAATGGTGTAAACAGAAAGGGAGCAAGAGACGGAATACAAGGGACAACGGCGCGTAATTTACATGAGAGAAACCATGCTATATAGAGCATTTGAAATGAAGCAGAATTGGACATATATTGAAAACATCCTCACCAATTGGAGTGCATTATGTTTGTATGCTATAATTGTTCTATGCAACGCTGGCAAATATATGTAGTGACGATTTTAAAAGTTGACATACTAATATTCAAAGGTAAATTAGTGATGGTGAACATTCAACTGGACACTATGCACCATTATAGAAGCCAGAAATAGCCATTATATACAGAACAGCCATATTTGTGAGGCAGCAGCCACCTCCCTATAAAAGGTCTCTCGTTACTTGATACTTGTGGGTCGGTCCGATGCCATCTGAGTGGTCTCATTCACTCACTTTCCTCAATACCGTCATTACATTAGGGGGGAGGGAGGGTGGTGTGGGTACAAATACATAAGCTGATGGCGACACACCTAGACCGACCCTTCTTATGGTGTTAGTATAGAAGTCAAAAGACGATACAGGTGCTTACCAGACCTTGACTCGGTGGAATCAGGCTACTTCTCTCTTCTCTCCAGGCTTGAACCTCATACAAAAGTAGGAGCTGACTTCACATATTAGGTGTTATTACGACTTCTAATATGTTATCCCCAACATTCAAGTTTTTGACACAATGAAACACATATAATCACAGGCTATTAGAATAGAACTGCTGATTTTAAAATATCAATGAGTTGCATTGTATTTTACATATGAATATAGTAACTATAGAGATTAATATAAAAAAATAAGATTGCTGTGACTGGTCTGAGACTACGTCAGAATCACCTACAAATAAACCCTAAAACTGACCCCCTGGATCTTCCACAGCCATTGCCATAATTATCTGATTAATATTTACCAGCAAGCTCGCAATGGCTGATCATCATTGTGATAGATTACTGATATTTGCGCGTCATGTGAGCCACAATGGCAGAATAGGTTAATACTTTATTAACAACTGACATATGTGTATGGATAATGAACATGGAGATTATTGCTACCCTTTGTAATTATTTCAATCAGTAATATGCATAAATCAAAGACTAATGACATGCCTCAGGTGTTTAGAAATAAAGTCAAACCCAATGCACTTAGGCATCGACCATTTGATCTGATCTCAGGGGGGGGGCAGCTATTTTCACCATAGCTTCAAATTATTTTTCGTGAAATTTGACATCTAATTATTTTTTTCTTAGATTACTGAACCTCAATTATTTTTTTAAGCTGTATAAAGCTGTTTAAAGGCATACTTGACATTGACCAAATGGTATAAAGCAAACCCTTATTATTTTTTTCCCAAATGTTGCGTTTTGGTTATTTTTTTTTCAATATTTTTGCTGCCCCCCCCCCCCCTGAGATCAAATGGTCGATGCACACTGTCTCACGGTGCTGGGCAAATCTCTTCATGTTGGGTATTCTAAAACCATGCTGGGACCATATGGCACCATGTGTGAGCATTTTGATCTGAATTGCAAATACACGATAATTTTCACCATTGTTTACCTAGCAGACCTATGCCACGTACAAACCTCTAGATGTGTTGGTGGTTGATACTGTCTAGCAGGTAATAACATTCTTTACTTTAGCCCACATAAATCTCATACTCTTTTTCGTCTGTCAAAACAATATTCCTTTACCTCATCCAGCCATAGTCATACCATTCTTACTTCATTAAAACCAGCTGTAAATTAGTCCACAAATCAGCAATGCATAACATTCCAAAACTCCGTGAGACAGTTGACTGAATCTGTGCAATTGGTCTAACCTTTGGTCACAAAAGTCTTTGTTAATAATTAATTTTGGGGGTGGAATGAGAAGTACCAATCAAAGTATTCCAAGCAAATAGGAAGCATATGATCTTATGTACACCATATCAGTAGAGGGAAACAGTGTTTATCCGTATCTCTTAAGCAGCAATTTTTGTTACATTTCAGACAAGGGTTTAACATTTCCTATACATCAAGGAGTACATTGGACGGTTCAAAACGTGTGTGTTCAGATTAGTTACACATAAACTGCTTGTTGTTACTAGTTGTGACTACTTAGTACACGTTTGTGAAGGTTTGAAACTGTCCACTGAGGTCGATTATATATTTTTGAGAAAGTTCAGCATCATTGTAAGTTTAACTATTATTACATTAACATTTTTTTCTTATCTAAGCTTATATAGCAATGTTCAGAGAGATCATGCCTGTTACTAGAGGATATACAATAAGGATAAAGCTGAAAGAAAATTAAGTGCTGGTTGGATTTAAACACTTTTGACATCATTAAAAAATAGTAGCTAATAGTAGTAACTACATGACATTATTATCATGAAATCAATGCTAACTGGTGTGGGAAGGCGTCACTGCAAGATTGCAGCTCAATAACATGAAATATTTTGGTGCTGTTCGTATAACTACCGTAATGAAATAATCACAGAAGAATGATTAAGTTCCATTATTTATTATGCTGTGTTCAATACATGCGATATGATTTCCATCTCACTTTGTATGACGGCCACCGATCTGGTGTCAATGTACACGTAGTTCATTTTTCACAGTTACAGTTGACAGTTTCAGAAACTGCTTCTGCCAATTTCAAGACATCTATCTGCGCATCTCAAGATCAGTCAGCAAAACATACGATACTGCAAATCTGGTTGTACACACGAGAGAGATGATAGCATGATTTTTGTCAACTGTAAGTCAATATTTGTGCTGTGAAAGATGAACTAATCATGTCTAAAACATGTGTATTACAACACAATGAACACATTCAATGGTATTGACAGTGACTGGTTAGGAAGCGCTGCGACGATGGCTGGTGCGGTGCCAGTAATGCTCCTGTTCCGGGCGCTCGCCAATTTCACCATCGCGGCCCCAGCCACAGTAAATGTGACTGTGCGCAGGCCCTTCACTCTGGTAAGTCTACTGCTAGATTATAATAGACGTATATGAATACAATGATACTATACAGCCAGAGTAAACGTGACCGTGTCCAGGCCCTTCACTCTGGTGAGTCTAATGCTCGATTCAGCTTATAATGATAAAGATAAATGGAATTCATGATTCCCCAATACGTGAAGTCGTTTTAGGTTATATCTTCAGTGGCTGAGCCAATGTGGTGCTGCTGGGTGTCTGGGGGTGTATCACAAGGGACACTTGTGACATTCTGTGTGTTTTCAAGTCAAGTTCAGATGGGGGTTGAATCACTGCACTCCCCTTTGGACACGCAAGTTTAAAAATCCAGACAAATCCATGCTGAGGAAGGGGGCGCAAGGCCAACACTCATCCCCTTCCCATACAAATGACACCATGTCTAAAACCATCACTGCGTTCCTTTGCACATCATGAGAACTTCCCCGGATCTTCCAGTAGTGTCCCGTTGTACTGTAGAGGTGCGCCGACCTTTGCCTGGCTGCCGAGTGTAGCGCCGTCACCCTGTACAGCACCTGTCCGGGCACCTGCTCCCTTCACCATGACGACGTCACGTCTGCCACTGTCGTCCGGAGACGAGGAGCGCAACTCTACCTCCCGGTGTGTAATTTGTAAAGTATTTGATATGTTTGTAATTATGAGGATCCAAAGGATGAGTGCAATCCTGTTCAAGTTTAATTTAAGTAATTTCCATTTATGCATTTTTGCAAATTTTCAACTAGACTTTAAATACTATTTCATTTTTAAGATTTAAAACCATTTTCAAATTTAACTCTTGGTGTATTAACACCATTTCCTGTGGTATATTTTTAGTTTTCTGTTGAGAAACCTTGCTATAACTAACGATTTTTTAAATGGCTTATTGCAAAAACTAGGTAAAAATTACAATCTCTACGGATGCTGCTGTCCTATGCGACCTAAAGAAACCTAACATTTATTCTGTTGCATTTTGTTAAAAATGAAAATCAAGAAAATTTATTGGAGATTTTTTGCAAAGTATAAACAGGCCTAATTGTCAATTCACTGAGAATAATGGATTTTTTTTTCTTTTCCTTTTCAGAATGATATACTTTTCCCAAGTAAGTTTTTATTATGTTTAGAATACGACAGTTTTGAATGAATTCTTTCGCGTCTCCATTTGCATTCTCTGTTCATTGTCTGTTAGACGTAACAAAATATCCTGTTTTAGACTGTTGGAGCTCGCCCTGTCAGAATGGTGCCAGCTGCATCAATCTACCGAGCGGCTACAAATGCAGCTGTCCTCCGTACTATGCTGGTATTCATTGTGAAACTAGTGAGTACGTTTTCTTGTATCCTGCAAAATTGAAACCACAAGCAAACTTGGGAAATATGAATGCAGCTGTTCATAAACATGCATACGCACACAAGTATAAACGATAGAGAAAATTTAAGTGATGACTGCGACAAAGAAAACAAAGATCATGAAACAAATCATTTTGCAGCCAATGGCAAAGAAGTTAAAATAAACTGCAGTTATTTTCTATGTACAGTTTTAGTATAGATAATTGTAAATGTATTTTATTAATGGATTGGAAATAAATGTAAAACCCTTCAGTAACATAACATAGTAATCTTACGTTTGATGGTCATCGTTAATTATACTTGAATCGTATGGCACATGCTATGCTGCCATAGTTTGACAGACTTATCTACTACAAATACTACAAAATAGCTAAAGTTTGTGCACGTCGTCATTATCTCATCATACAGTGCACTATTCTTCACTTGAGCCACTTCACTACTGTTGTCAGGGTGTGGGACAGACTACATGGGCGGGGGTGGAGGGGGACCCTGGTCCCACCAGAACATCTACAGCGCCCACGGACCACTCACTGCCATTGAGTACGCAGGACCCACGGGCACCAGCTTCTTTCCGTTTCACGCGTAAATATAATTTCATAGATACATGTGATTGGTGGAAGAAACGTATTGAAAAATCATTAAGTAATCATAGCTATTGCTGGAATACCAAGGTTTCATCAATGCTCCATGTATTTAAAACTAGCTATAGGCAGTGAATTTGGTTTAATTTATGTAATTGCCGCTTTGCATGCAAGTCTCTTATTTATCTTTTATAGTGACATATAAGCCCTAATAGGCCTTGTTATTTTTTATGTTGTAACATGTAGGTCTGACTATTTTTTATGTTGTAATATTTAGATCTAGCTATTTTTATGTTGTAATATGCAGGGCTGGCTATTTATATGTTGTAATATGTCTAACTCTTGTTAATTGTTATGATACTATGTAATGTTAATAAACAAATCAATCAAGCAAAATTTCAAAATCTCCTCTTGTCAGCCTGCGTGCGCGGTACGGGTCAGTGTGGTCAGTGTGGCAGGGCACCAGGGGGGCGGCTCAGACCGCCATCACCGTCCCCGCCGGCCGCACCGTCACCAGGGTGTCGGGAGCCACCGACCAGGGCAGCCAGATCGGGTTCTTCTCCTTCCATCTCGATGATGGGTCCAGGTGTGGGAGGCTCTTGAACACTCTACTTTTCTCATAGCAAAACATGACCTTAAAACAAATGTGTTAAAGCTCATATGAAATAAATGTAGTAATTGCTGTGCCGCATCCATTGAGTAGAAAAATAAAAACAATGATTGAAATTAGATGCAATATTATAGATTTGATAAATTTTACAAATTTTCGGCATGTACATGTACTGCCTGTATCAAGTTAAAAATTATATTTTAATTATTCATATTTATATTTATATTTTATATTATTATATTATATTATATTTATATTTTAATTATATTTTTAACTTGATAAAGGCAGTACATGCCGAAACATTGTAAAAATTATTAAATTCATAATATTGCATTTAATCTCAATCATTGTTTTTTATTTTTATTTTTTCATTTTTATTTGTGTTAAAGCTCAGTTTCATTTGCCTCTCAAAAACAAAAGAGGCAGTTGCCGCTCTTGCCTCATATGTAGCTACATGTTGAAGGAATAAGTTATGGATTTGAGGTCAATATGCAGCGTCTTTAAATTCATGCGTGTTGACCCAAACGCCATAACGTATATTCATTACATAACGATAAACACTTTTGATTCATTTTTTTTTTATAAAGAATGCTTCAAAATGACCCCACCAAATAACACATAGCAATTAATCTGCTCACCCACCACTGGTTTCCGCTGACTCAATTTTTGAGTCCGGATTTTTCTTTTTGATTCTGCTGGCTCGGGTCGCTATTCCCATACCAGCCCCATCTGGAAAACAATGGACGACCTAGATTCTCAGCCAATCAGAAAACAGCATTCAGCGTGTGCCACAGTTAGTGTCATAGCATAATGTATGAGTTGTTTATGTTGGCAGGCTGGGTCCGTACGGCTCTACCTTTGTGGGCAGCGCGTTTGACTTCTCCGTCAGCCCGTCGTGCCCACTTCTCTACTTACAGGGCCGGGCGGGTGCTTGTAAGTACTGATAATATGACCATTTTCAGCACGCACATCGTCGGCTTTCACGGATTGATCATTCAGACTGCCTTTAACAAGCCCTTGATCATATCAACTGCGTATATAGCCGTGAGATATGACGATGCAGCCCGCAGTACCAAGATTGGTTTTCACTTATGAAATTGAATAAAAGTTTTGTGGACTATAAATCATAATCTGTAACAAATATTCCATGCACATAAATCTGCTGACCTTGTAATACCATCGTCTTACGCCTTAAGATGTATTATGTATGTATTATTATGCGAATTACTATATGAAGTTCTCATATGATTTTTTTTAAATTCACCATGTTAATTTTAAAGAAAACAATAATTTATTTCAGAGTGAACAATATAATTGAATCCTCTGTTATTCCCTTTCCAGATATAGACTCCGTACAGTTCGTGTTTGCCTGCCCAATAGACGGACTCACTTGCAGTCCATGAGCCATCCATCGGAAAAATCAAGTCAAATACCGAGAAGGGACCAATTGCCACAATCATGGGCATGTATCTCAATGTATCGAGTATATGATCCCAGGAGAAGCTTTATGCCTATGGCGGCCATTTTGTAAAATGGCCGCCATGATTTCACAAAGTCATACTGCAGAAAGATTTTCATTGTTTTGCTTTTTTAATGTGAGTGTCTATAATGTTCTGATTTACAACATCATAGGTTTGTGATGGTTAAAATTATTTCAAGATAAATTGATGGCCAAACTGTGCCCATCTGCCACACATTTATTCCTGGGCTAGGGTATATTCTACACGGTATAGTGAGTACCTATGAACATACATAGCATGGTATACTCTATTCCTAAGGGTGTTAGAATGTCCCCATATTATATGTTTAATGGCCTATACCATTTTAAAGTATTGTATGGAAACGCTATTAGAAGTTTCAGATGTAGGATACTTAGTGACAATTTTCTTACACGTGATTCAATTTAAAGTGTATTTTTCTTCATCTTTTTTTAAATTATGTTTTTCGAACTATATTTTAATCTGTACCTTGATGTTTTGCTATGCATTTTATGTGAAATAAACTAATACAATTGCATGTATTTCCAATTAGTGACTTCTTACGAGACAGCATTATTGATGAAAAGCAAAATATATAATATCTATCACTACATAATCCCTAAGAAACAAAAAGTACAACAACCCAAATAAAATTTAAGATAAAACACAAACCCGTGCCCTTGATTTATCAGACCACTGTTTCTGGGTTTAAAGCACATAGAGTCAAATTTCTATTAATATATCTCTTTGCATTAAAAGTTATGTGTTACACGAGAAGAATGTGTCACACAGGTTTTGCATAAACATTTTAGCTACGTAGTCAAAAGACCGCGAATGTGAACCAATGATTCTTTATTCAGACAGTGATATACCTTATTTGGATATTATGTATGAAATAAATGTAGGCCAGGGCATCTGGTTTACAACACTTTAGAACCATTTGACTTTTTTATTTATCTCTTTAGCCTTCAGTACCGATTAAAAAGCATCAAGGACATTTTCAACACACTGCACATGTAAATCAGATTGTTGTGTTTAAAGCTTCGGTCCCACAGAGCCAGTGTTCTTATTTTGGCCTCACATACCTCACAGGGTTCACACTATGCATACATTCTACCCGAGATATTGTTTGGGGCCAGGCTTGGGTCCATTGTTAATGATAATATTAATGGTAATGATAATGATCGAAAAATTGGGTAATATAGTGGCGAATGGAGCTCACTGTGATTATCCATAATCTGAGTACATGATTGTTATGAATCATCAAATTTCTTATACACCACTAAAAGAGGCTTTGATAATATGATGCCATGTGAAATGAACCTCATCAAACACCGTATATGTGCCCAATCAAATTATCACCGTAAATATTACTTTCAAACTGCACAAAAATGCAAGCGATTATGAGCATTTTACAAGGCACGAGTCTGTCAGACAAACCCCTGACAAACTTTGCCCCCACATCCTGCATTCATATGTATGATTTTCTTCAGTCTTCAGTCACAAATAGAGTACAGACTCAATAACATTCTATCATAAATCTTTCATCAAATGTTCTTGTGTGTGACCAAGCTTGTAGAGTAAAGTGTGTGTTATGCATAGGTAACCTAATCTAAATATTTGACAAGCCATGAAGTAGTACTTGACACTTAATGTAAACAAACAACATGCAGAGTGGGACATAGACTGGGACAAGGAATGGATTAGGTTTTGGAGATTTATTTAAAACAAAGTGTGGGTATTAAATGATAGTATCTAATGCATTAACCTGAAAGAAGGCATAAATCCAAATGGGAAAGATGTTGTAAACATAGATCCAAAAGGAACAGACAAGTACATTGAGAACATGTAAAACAGAGACAGATGGAATTAAGTCAGGAGTGACAGCCAAGATAACATGGATGCCACAATAAAGGATAAACACCACCACCATGACCGCAAGAGCAGGCGGGAGAAAACACCCTCAATTGGGCTGCAGACCCTCAAGCCTTGCCGGAATGTGCCACGGCCAAACAACGAGCACCCCATCGAGTATGTGGGTCTGCTCGCCTTCGTCTTCATGACGTGGCTGGACGGGTTCATGTGGCGCGTGTTCAGACGAGGCCTGCCCCAGACTGAGGTGTGGGCGTGTCCCCCAGCAGACACAGCCGAACACAATGCGCCCATACTGGAGCGAATGTGGCAGGAGGAGTTGGACACCAAGAAGGAGAAGGCCTCTCTTTTCAGAGTGGCTTTCAAGTTTGCTCGGGGCGGACTGATCGTTGCAACGGTTATCATTCTAGTGGATTTTTGCATCACCACCATCGCACAGACTGTTGTCTACATGAAGCTGTTTGAATATCTATGGCAAGATAAAGGAGAAGAAGATTGGGGTGTTGGATATGGTATTGCATTAGTGGTGGCTCTATTTTTCATCCAGATTGGATACTCCCTCTGCATTCCTGTGGGCTTCACTGTTGCAACCCTTATGGCTGTGCGTATCAGGGCCGCTATTGCTTTCATGGTGTTCAAGAAAATCCTCAATAGCAGAAATCTGGGGGGCAAATCCACAGGCCACTATGTTAATATCTTTGCCAATGACAGCACACGGATATTGGAGGGCTTCATCAATCTTCCTATCATTTTGGTAGCGCTATATCTTCTTGTAGGACCAACAGTCTACTCAATACTGCTTCTAGATGAGTATGCATTGATTGGTTTTGTGTTTATACTACTTGTTTTCCCAATACAAGTTCTCATTGGAAAACAGATCATTAGAGTCCGTCAAAGGGCCAATCCACTTAGTGATAAAAGGGTGAAGATGATGAAGGAAACGCTTGAAAATGCCAAGTCTGTCAAAATGTTCGCTTGGGAAGCCCCCTTCTCAAACATGATAAATGGCATACGGGAGACGGAAATGACACACATAGCACAAGGGAATACTGTAATGAGTTTTTCTTTAATTCTGTCCACTATAATGATTGGGATGGCCATTATGATAACCATCATAGTATCTGCAGTCACTGGAAAGCAGGTTACAAACGTGGAGATATTTACGTACGTTATTCTATACTCTACTTTTAACGGTCTTTATAATATTTGTATTCAAGCGTTCAAACATTTGTCTGAATGCCTCGTAGCCTTGAGGAGGTGCCAGGAGATTATGGAAGAACCAGACCACTTTACAGAACATGAGAATGTGAAATCGAACCACGATAACCCTATCGAACTTAATCAGGCAAATGTGGTATGGCCTTTGCATAAGATAAAAGATAGTAAAGCATTTAACGATCAAGACCCTGAAATGACTGTAGCCTTAAACAACATATCTTTGCTGATTAAAAGAGAGAGTACAACAGGAATAGCAGGCCCCGTTGGCAGTGGCAAGTCAGCTCTTATTGGTGCAATGCTAGGCAAGCTAGACGTGCTGGATGGCTCATGCAACGTGCACGGGTCAGTGGCTTATGTGCCCCAGCATCCCTGGATATTCAATGCATCATTGCGCGATAACATCCTGTTCCATATGCCGTTTGACAAGAAGAGGTACTCGGCCATACTAGATGCGTGCTGTTTGGTCCATGATATCAGTCTCCTTCCTGATGGGGATCTGAGTGAGATAGGGGAGCGCGGAGTGAACCTGAGTGGGGGCCAGAAACACCGTATTAACATCGCGAGGGCACTCTACAGTGACAGGGACATTGTTCTCATGGACGATCCTTTCTCCGCACTTGACCCTGACATTGCAGAGGATATATTCAGAAATGCAATACTTGATCTTCTACAACGGAAAACCGTTGTTCTGGTAACGCATGAAGTGCGCTTTTTACCCCACTGTGACCACGTGGTGTTCATGGACCATGGGGAGATCCGGCAACAAGGTACCCACGAGGAGTTAATAAACAGAGACCAAGTTAACGAGGAATACACTCGCACTGTTGAAAGCTCTGAGTTTAGTAATCGCGAAAGTGAAGACCTATTACCACCCAAAGTATCAACCAGTTGTAAAGATATGGACAGGATGACTCACCCCGCACAAAGCCTCATGGCAGAAGAAAGCTGCCAGGCTGGGGCAGTTTCCACAAAGACCTACTGGTCCTATATATCAGCAGCCGGTGGTGTCAGTGCGCTGGTTCTGGCCCTCTTTGTGTCCCTCCTGGCTGAGGGAGTGCGTGCTTTCAGTTTCTGGTGGCTGGGAGAATGGCTGGCAGATGGCAGCGGAAACACAACGCTGAGTGTAACTCGCACCATAACAATGTGGAATGGAACATCAGAAATCATCACTGAATCAATGATTAGTCCATTCATTTCTGACAACCCCAATGTAAGATTCTATGTCCTTGTATATGGCATGTCCTTGGTTGGAATCATTGTTGTATATGTCCTCCGAAGTTTTGTGATTATGAGGTTGATGAAGCGAGCCTCAACAAGACTTCACAAGCAATTGTTCACCAAGGTTCTGGGTAGCCCTATGCAGTTCTTTGATACCACCCCAATTGGTCAAATTATTAATAGGTTTTCCAAAGATCAGGATGAGATTGATAGTGGAATGCCGCCAGAGGTTGACAACTTGCTGACAGTACTCACCCGGGTGCTTATGTACTTTGTCCTCATTGGCGCCATCGTGAGCTGGTCATTTCTTGTGATACCGCTAATGACCCTAATATTTGTTTTTTTCTATTGCTTGTACCGTGCTGGTATGCGTGAGATGAAGAGGCACCACAATGTCTCTTGGTCTCCTTTACTGGGCCTAGTCACCAACTCCGTCCTAGGTCTCTCCTGTGTGCGAGCCTATGCCAAGGAAGACGAGTTTAAGAGGCAGTTTTGTAAGGATTTGAACTACAACACAGCCACACTCATTGGTTACCACCTCATCAAATGGTGGTGCGTGCAGCGCATGGTCCTCATCACTGCCACCAACATTTCCATTGTGGTTCTTATAATTGTGTTTCTCAAATCGTACATCCCTCCAGCGATGGCAGCAGTGACAATGACCTATGGCTTGCAGATCGCTGGTATGGCTTTGGTTCTAGTTCTCACTGCTGTTGAGACACAAACCAGATTCACTTCAGTGGAAAGGATATCGGATTACATAGATAACCTGGAACAAGAAAAGAACAGCTTCAACGCTAAAACGGGTTCAAGTAACTGGCCGAAGTCAGGGGCTATTGAGTTCATCAACTACGATATGCGTTATCGGCCAGGGCTACCGCTCGTGTTGAAAAATCTCACCTTCTCGGTGGATGATCATGAGAAGATTGGAGTTGTTGGGAGATCAGGAGCTGGCAAGTCATCACTGACCAACGCCCTGTTCCGGCTGTGCGAAGCAGCAGCTGGTAAGATCCTCATCTCTGGCGTGGACATCAGCACAGTGTCCCTGGAGCAGCTCCGTTCCAACATCGCAATCATCCCCCAGGAGCCCCTCCTCTTCTCAGGCTCCATCAGAACAAACCTCGACCCATTTGATCAATTCAATGATTGCCAACTATGGGAAGCTCTGGACAGGTGTCACATGAAGACAAAGATCTCGAGCATGGCTGGACAACTGTCAGCTTTTGTGACTGAGCACGGGAAGAACCTGTCTGCCGGCGAGAGACAGCTGATCTGCCTGGCCAGGGTCTTGCTCAAGCAGACCAGGGTTCTCATTCTCGACGAAGCTACTGCATCTGTAGACAGCCAGACTTCACGCAAAATACAGCAGTGTTTGCACGAGGTTCTCCAAGACTGTACAATGTTGGTAATTGCTCATAGATTAGAAACGGTGATGAAATGCGAGAAGGTTCTGGTGATTAGTGACGGGCAAGTGGTGGAGTTTGATAAACCGGAAAACCTAGCACAGGATGTGGGATCTCATTTCTATCGTCTAATGATTGATGCACAGGATCTGTAGGGGGGTGATAGCATTGGTTTGAAAATTAGAAATAAAACTTTTTTCTGCTACTTGTGCCTTAAGTCGCTGTTGCTTTCTCATTTATCCATATTCAATATTGAGTCAGAACCAACAACAATAAAAGCTTATGAATTACTGTGATTTTGTCTTTGTAATTATTATTTTAGTCGATACGCGTGTATTTTGCACAGTTCTTAACATGTCCTGCTTTCTTAAACAGTAGGTGTTCACACCTGCTGCTTTAACCAACCATGAAGTTTCATTTTCTATAATTCAGAGCTACACTAGGGATTTTATTCAAATTAACAAGATTTTGTTAAAGATATTAATTAACATACGAGTTTTCAGGAACTGGACTCCATTTACATCGATCTGTAAGTCCACCATGACTATAGACCACCTTTTGGGGAAGTCTAGACCTAATATACAGGCCTAAAACATGCTGTAAATTACCAGTTGTCAGGGTCACCATACCAACCTGCCCACTGACGTGTCTTCCACAAGAAATCATTGTTGGCATTCCATGTCTGAGAGGAAATACTTCCGGAAATGCTATTACACTGAAGCGCCTCTTTCAATGAATTGTTCATTTTGATACATAATTGCTTCATGTTCATACTTTATATTGATGCTGAAGGTCTATACATGTGACACAGTGTTTTAATGCATGCGTGACAGGTCTGTACCCAGGGTAGATCAATGCATGGCGGTAATTATATATCATTGGCTGATCTTGCCATAGTCGGTCTTGACGATTTTCGAAGAATCTTACATTCTTTCCACTCACTGCATTGTCAGACAGACAGTTCCAGATTGGCACCACTTTATTTGTAAAGAAATGCTTCTAATATGCTTGGACGTGTCCATAAAAAGAGGATCCAGCATGATGAAGAGTTGCTAATACGGGGAGGCAGCTCCAAGAAACATCACCCCATCAGCCAGTTAGTTGCTGGTTTCCGGTGGTGGAGGTCAAAGGAAATAAACGCCAACTGTGATAACATTCATAACATTTATAACAAGTTATAAAGACCACACTGACATAATTTGAAAGCATCTTCTAGTCTATCATTATTGATATAGAACCCCACATGAGTTTAAAGTGACACGGCGGTTATTTCAGCCAGTTTTACCTGTAACGGTGACAATTTGAAACATCTATGGACACGAGACACCCTCAGATCTTCTTAACGGTCATCATTAAAAAGGGACAGAGGAATTTAGAATTGAAGAGAGAATCCTCTATGATACTGACACCCACAGCGGTCCAGTGTTCGAGTCCCGGCAGAGGCTGTGTGATGTAGCCCTATAGACTTGGAGAAAGAATCGTGAATCGACAGAGCCCACCCCTTAAAGACGGCGGCCATAAGAGATGTAGCTCAGTGCCGTTGCAAACATAAACTAACCATATAAAGCAATAGACAGTCTTTAATATAATCTGAGAAAATCATAAGTAACGAGGGAGGTTATACATGAGTTCATTTTAAGGTACACGTATGTAATGGCGCTGATTGGCTGCATAGACCAGTAACTTTATCTATTGTGTACGTGGCTTTGATAAATGGCACAGACTGAGATGACATGATTGTGCTTACCTTTAAAGAAGGCCACTAACAAGATTTGACTCAGTGCCGCGGGTGACTGAGCTTACCCCTTAATACTTAGCGGACGGCAACACAGGCGGCGGCGGCGGCGGCGGCGGCTGTTATCTGTCGTCTGCAGTCTGGCTGGAGGCAGTGACGCCACCGTCCGTGAGAAGTGACACACGATCTTAACCTGCTGCTGTGTTAATCCTGGATCTATCACAGTAGCAGACGTCGTGTTCAACCATTCCTGCTGTTCCCACAACAGCAGGTGTCAAGAGAAGACTTTCACTCATCTGTGTGTTTAAATTGGAGTTATAGAATGGTTGTACGTTGGCGTATTGAAAGTCTTTATTGTGAGTGCATAGAAAGTTTAATTATTTGTGGTTGTTGATTGTGAGTAGCGTATAAATGGCAAATTAGTGGCTGACATTCGATTAGCAGCTTCATCAGTCTTGGACGATTTCAGTTCTCTCTGGCTGCTGCGTTTGGTGACCGTGTTAACACATACGTAAACATCTTCTTGAAGGAGCAATGCGTACGGTTTAAACAAACGTGAGTAGTGGATATGATTTCAATGTGCATCGTGGTTCCACCTGATTTATTCTAAGCCGCCTGCTGCCAAGTCAGTACCTTTCCCCCGGACACAAAAGGGCGGTGCAAAGTTTAAAATTGTTCAGCTGTGTAATAAACATGAAACAACAACAAGAAACATCCAGTTAGCACCGTTTTTCAGCAAAGGTAAGCAGCAGTAATAAGTAAAACAACTGAGATACCCAGAGGGGAAATATCAAAGGAGATACCAATAAAGTCGTGCGTATATTCATTGACATAGATGCAACATTTTTTTTAAATTGCATCTAATCTATAGAGAAAAATCAAATCATCAAAAGTCTGACACAAACTACCTTAACTTTGAAAAACAGGAACAAAAAGCTATAAAAACATCAGTTATACAGAGTGAAAAAGAGTCATCAAGCAAGACTGCAACATGGACGCCGGCAACTCCACCTCGGTGCCGCCGCATCACGTGACCGATACTGCCCCGGGGGGCGCCTCGCCGGGGGACTACTTCATCTTCCACGTGGGCAGCGCCATCAACATGTACGGGCCGCCCGTCATCGTGGCCGTGGGCACGGTGAGTGCGGCAGGGGGAGGGGTGTGTGGGCGTGGGCACCAATGAGACCCCCTTTTCTTAATTCATGCAATGCTTAAGACCACCTTATGTTATTTAGTTTGTGAAATGCTGAAGGCCATCTTTTTTTTTAATTTGTGCAATGTGGAAGACCGCCACCTCCTTTTTTTTTATTTGTGCAGTGCTGTGACCCCACCCTCGTTTTTCCTACCTCAATACCCCCCCGCCCCCCTCTTAGAACTACAGCAATGGGAAATTTTCAGAAAGTTGAAGTTTTTATCTACTTGCTTATTAGCACAAAGAGATTTCAGACCCGGTATGTATGCTGTTGTGTTATGCTTGGAGCCGGGTGCCACCTCCGGGCTGGTAGTCTGATAAGTTAGTACACAAGTGGGGGTGGCAGATCAGAATATCTCTCACCGAGGGTCGAGCGAGTTCTGCCCAAGTTCTCTCGGGACGAGAGATGTTTTTCTTCTTCACTCCACCTTTCATCTCATGTTAAATTGTCATTTTCAGGCGTTTAACTTTGTATTGTAGATCGATTCTAGGATGGGCACCGGTGCAATTCAGAATGTTAAATGCTGGGGCTTTTTTCTCAACATATTTTAAATTGACGTCTATGAAAAGATGTTTATGATCATTTTTTGTTCATGTGAAATGTGTTTTACATTGGCACATAATTTCCAACAAAAGTCACTAAACGAAAACACAATGTGTTCTTGATGTCGTTGGTTCCATTTCATAAAATAAAAATACATGTCATCTAAACAATTGGAGATAGTACAATGATCTTGACATAATTCTATTTCATTTTTCTACTAAGTCACCTTTTTCACTGTAGTTAAATTGCTCACACATTCCTCTTTTCTTATGAGTGTAAATAAACACATATTCAAAATCGAACTTGCACCTCATTGCACTGCTAATTCTAAAAAAAATATATTATATTGTCATGCATAAGAGCATTTTATCAAAAGAAACAGTGGTCAGTCTCAACAAATTAAATTACATGCTCACAATGACACGTTACCATGCAAACCATGGACAGTGAAAAATGGTTTACAACAATGTGTCACAAGTCAAGTCAAAAATTGTTTATTATACTGACATGTGATAGATGCAAGTATAAACATACAATTTACAAAATCATTATAATAACCACCCAGCAGCACGGGCTTATAAGTCAGTAATAACAGATCACAAGCAAAAAGGTCCTTTTACATAACAAGCCATTAAATGATTCTAACATGCATTGCTTTCAACTCCTATCCTCTGGGAAAGGATCATAGATAACTAATTAATCCAATGGGAATAATCTCTGCTTCTTTTTACACTCATTCACAGTGGCATTGTATGGTTTCAGGACATTTTGTGTCGGGTCTCTCGGCCATAGTGCAATTGGTTTTACGTTTTGGGTTGTTGAGTGCGTGCGTGCGTGCTAAGTATACTGTATGAAATAAGAAATGGTCAATTGTTTATATTTTTCATTTAGGTGACGATTAATTTTATAAATTTAACTAGATCACACCTTGCTTTACCTTCAAGATTGAACAGTGAATCCATTTTCTCAGATGATGGCATAACATAGTAAAATCTATTAAAAGTACCCCGGTAGTTGACGTTCATATTTGAATAGATCTACATTACAATTAAACAAATAATGGAATTTATCGCCTATTTCTCTTTTACAAAGTTTGCATATTCTCTCTTCATAAACAATATTCACCAGTAACTACAGGTAATCTATTATTTCTGATTCTAAACTTTACAAAGATTGAACTAGAATATGAATTCATCTCAGTTTTAAGTACTTTTCGAAACAGAACTCACGTTTTAAAACTATATCAAGTACATGATGGAGTATTGTACAAATCGTAGTGCCATTTTTGTTTTCTGTAAAACTAGAATATTTCGTGGCTATTAAATTTTGCGATTTTGTTCCATCCTGGACCTACTTTACATAGGCTATTAGTGTTTGCTGACTATTCAATTTTGCGTTTTTGCTTCTACACACGAAATTCGCAAATTAAATTGTGCGCAAACATTTCTAGTTTTACAGTATACTGGTCTTGTAATATTTGTTTCACTGTTTGTTTAATCCATTCTGATGTAACACCTGTGACCCTGTAAAATGTAAGACAAATATAATTTGATAGACCAAAATTATCTAATATCTTTTCAATACTTCACCCTGACCCTGGGCATAACCATCGAAAATTATTTGAATTAACAACATAATCTTTAATAAACAGTTTGTATACTTGTACAATCTTTAGATAATTTGTACGTTTTACTGGTTAATATTTTGTGCCAGAAACAAACTATTCTTGTTAAAAAAAAACATTTATTTTAATAGGAAAACTGTTAAACATCCGGTTTCTACTAATACCATGACTGTTGGTGTATTTTTAGCTTAGATGAAGTAGTATTTTAAATTTGATGTACCCGGTATCTTAATTGTAATTATTGTGACTACGGTATTAAATTTTGCGATTTTGGTCCATCCTAGACCTACTTTACATAGGCTAATGTTTGCTCACTATAAGTTTTTTGTACTTTTTTACCCACGAAATTTGCAAATTAAATCATGCGAACATTTCTAGTTTTACAGTAAGCTAATGTTTAGACAAAATCTATGTTAATATGGTAGTGCAAAAAATCTAGATATTTATGCCAAAATGTTAGGAAAGTGCTATTTTATAAAACGGGATCTGGATGTGGGATGTTATTGAAGTAATGGGGATAACAGGTCTTTAGTTTCAAGCAAAGAACATACAAAATGCAATTTTTATTATCTTTATTATTTTTTCTGGCTTCCAATAATACCAATACATTACACAACATAGCATGACATTTACAACACAATACAAGAATTCTCCACACAATAAAGGTTGGCCATCATTCTAAAAAGGCCTTAATGTGGTTACAAAAATTATACGCTATCCAAATCATTCAAAACATTTAACTTTTAAAATGATCATACATTAGCTAAAATGGCATACTGTAAAACTAGAATATTTCGTGGCTATTAAATTTTGCTATTTTGGTACATCCTGGACTACTTTACATCAACTATTAATGTTTGCTTACTATTTAAGTTTGCGTTTTTGCAGCTACCCACTATATTCGCAAATTAAATTGGGCGCAAACATTTCTAGTTTTACAGTATGCTAAATTACTTATCAAGATCTTCTCCCCAAGACTTTTCAGCTCAGCCTTCATTTTCAACTCAAACTCTTGCCCACCAGATCTTAATAACTTTGCATCTTCCAGGAATATTATGTGCGTAATTATGGTAACTTTAGCAGTTGCATATTATTTTTTATTCCTTCACAAGCTCGCATAACAACACTGATGGCAGAATCGACCGACAAAATATTTTCAACCACCACATTAAGGTCTTTTATTCTTGGCCACTGATCTTTTATGGTGCTCATTCTAAAAAGGCCTTAATATGGTTACAAAAATTATATGCAATCAAAATCATTTAAATCATGAACTTTTAAAATGGTCATACATTAGCTAAAATAGCATATGCTAAATTACTTATCAAGATCTTCTCCGAACACTTTTCAGCTCAAACTCTTGTCCACCAGATGTTACTTAATTTGCATCTTCCAGCAATATTTTATTATTTTTTATTTCTGTAACAGCTCGCATAACAACACTGATGGCAGAATCGGACAACAAAATATTATTGTCAAACACCACATTAAGGTCTTTTATTCTTGGCCACTGATCTTTTATGGTGTTGCACAATACACCTGCTTTAGTGCCTGTAATAAATATGACAATACATTGCACAACATAAATACAGAGTTAGATACTAGAATACTTCATATTAATTTAAATTCTTTTTACACTTCATTTTTTGGCACAGTGAGGAAAACAATCGTGCTCCATGTTACACAAAGCACACAAATTTTATCAATGTTCAACAGCCAAATATACAAATAATTTTCACACAACTAACACGTGAACAATTCTCAAACAACTTTTTTCTGGGTCCTTATGAGGACCGTTTTTGGTTGACAACTACAATTGAATGAAATTTGTCAAACCAATAAAAAATTTATGTGCGGTCAAAAGTTAATTTCTTTATGCAGCCACTTTTATACTTTTTTTACGTGACCTTGACTTTTTTACACAACGCACTTTTCTGGGTCCTTTTTGTTACTTTTTCTTTGTGGTATAAAAGACAACTACAATTGAATAAAAAATTCTCTGCAATTTGCCAAACCAATAAAAAATCACTATTTGCGGTCAAAGACCAAACAGTGCGATTGAAAATATTCACAGGACCTTGACTTTTTAAGACAAAAACACACAAATTTTATCAATGTTCAAACAGCCAAATATACAAACTAACACGTCAACAATTAATTATTCAAACAACTTTTTTCTGGGTCCTTAAGGACCGTTTTTGGTTGACAACTACAACTGAATGAAACATTCTATGCAATTTGTCAAACCAATAAAAAATTTATGTGCGGTCAAAAGTTCATTACTTTTTTACATGACCTTGACTTTTTAACACAATAACACACAATTATATCTGAATGTTCACCAGCCAAATATACAAATAAAAATGTGAACAATCCAGCAACTTTTTTCTGGGTCCTTAAGAGGACCGTTTTTTTGTTACTTTTTCTTTGTGGTATAAAAGACAACTACAAATCACTGAAAAGTTCTTTGCAATTTGCCAAAACCAATAAAAGTTCTCTATGTGCGGTCAAAAGTTCATTATTTAAGCAGCCACTTTACCTTTGCTCGACTTGGGTCTTGCCGTCTTTGGTTTCGCCTTCTCCTTCTTCACTTTCGTCTTGGACGCTCCCTTGGCCAGGGACTTCCTCTTGGCCGAGGTCTTCTTTTTGGTCGCACTTTTGGAGCTGCTCGGTCTCTTCTTGGGAGTGGCTTTCTTGCTCGACGACCTGGGCTTTGATTTGCTCAAACTTCTCCTCTTGGTAGCACTTTTGGACGCAGACCGGGACCTGTTGTTGTTTTTGTTCTTGGCGGAGCTGTTATTGGTGTTTTTATAACTTGCTTTCTTCACAAGAGCATTCTTCTTCTTCACAACTTTCTTAGCCGGCTTTTTGATGGCGTCCTTGTTGATCTTGAAGCTTCCATTGCCGCCCACGCCAGTCATCCTCTTCAGCTCGCCTCCCTGCACCGAGGCCTTTGTCAAATACTGCTTGATGAAGTAAAGCCTCTTTGACAAATCGATCTTGTAGTTTGCCGATATATACTTCTTAATCGCGCTGATGGACACACCTTTCCTCCCGCCAATGGACGCGATCGCAGCCTTCACCATTTCACTGGTCGTAGGCCCCGTAGTCGTAGACGACTTCACGGCGGTGCCGGGCTTGGCTCGAGGCTTCTTGGGCTTCACCTCCTTGGCCTCCTTCTTCGGGGATTGCTGCTTGGCCGGCGACGGCGTCCTAGACCGTCGCTCGTCGGACTCCATGGACTTCGCTACCATTATCTTCGAGGCCTTGGAGTTGGAAACACGAGATTCAACCGTCGAACTTTTTAACCTTCCTGGTCAAACGATTTTTGAATTGTGAGGTCGCGCACTTTTGCTGCGCCGCTTTTATAGTGACAAGTGCGGACGCGAGTGTAACCCACAGCAGGTGCACGTGACACGCGAAAGATGGTTGGCCACAGTTTTGACAGCTGATTTGTGTCTATTTCATTTATTAATTTGAATGTTGTGCCAATAGTCCGTTGTTTTAAGCGTGTTTGATTATAACATCGGATGCACACGACATATGTCTTCAACTTGTCTTTTATTGATTCGAGCAAGATGTTACGTTAATCGTGTTATTTTGCGATGTTTTGACCATCTCTCGGTCGATTTTTGCTTTTTGGGAGTTATTGTCTAACGTTTTTGCGATTTATTGTGATAATAACGCAGTATTTGAATGAAATATCTATAAGTGTAGCAAGACAAACCACTAATATAAAGTATTTACATATTTTATGAGAAAATTGTTCGGCCGATTGAATCTTATTTAACTTTAAACCCGCATACGTAGTCACGTTTAATAGCAGTCAATATGTACGTCGTTGCGTTTCAGTCGGCAAAATAATAAGCGCTGTGTACAATAATAATACCATACAGACGCTCCAATCTTCATTTCTTACTTGACGAATTGTCAGTTATATTCTAGATTATTCATTATTTTATATTTCAAACCAATAAAAGAACACTTTTTTACAAAATCATTACCATAGTTCGGTCATTGTGGTTGTTTGGTTGTATCTGGTATAGCCTCTTGTATGCATTAAGCCGCTTTGTGTTTCACAGTAAACCTACCACAATATATTATAAACCTGTAACGGGATATCTAATTCATAAATTCCGCATGCGATATAATAACTTGAGATTGAGTGGGAATGTGTTGATCGTTTACTTTATTTGGCCAAGCAAGTAAATTCATTCGTCATACCATGTGCAAAGAGCGTTACCAAGCTCGTTAAACTATCCCTGCTATGTGTAGTACTATGCATACGTAGGCTTACTTATATTTTGGTGGATATGTTCTGACAATGATGACTTTATTGGTACTTATTGCCAATATTACTCATTCTTATTCTTATGTCATCTGACTTTCTGTCTATCCATAAATGAACACGAATGTCCATGAGCAAGAAGTGTGGCATAGATCGCATTTTTATTGGTCTTTTATTGTTCAAAAATAATTACTATCTAGATCTAGTATATTCAACACAAACAATAATGGCATGTGGAATGTCTTAGAATTTCTGTCTAACCATAGCATATAGACTAAATGAAAATACTTATGACCGGCTCTTGTTTTCGGACATAATGTGGGATAGACAGAAAGAAAGTGATATCGTAAGTATGCAAATTAGATATTTGACAAATTTCCAATTCACTTCGTTCGGGTAAATCAGACGTCAACATGCTCAATTTACCGATTTACACGACAATCGAGTGGTCAAATACCATTATATCATGACTAAAATCCACACTAAATGAGTGTCTGATTCGTTTTTTATTTTAAAATAAATCATATCATAACGGTCTCATTGCCATTTTGACCATACGACGCCAGCGGCTGTATAGAACATGTGATGTACTTTTCTAGTTTAGACTAGTGTCTTAGTAGTGGTCTCCGCGCGTGCAGTCAATCGTATACTTGAGCACGCTGGTCGACCAATCAGCGTGGGTTATTGGCGGTGATTTTTGCACGGAATGATAGAATGTTAGATTAATTATGTGGATGTCAAATTAATCGTGTATTAATCTTTCATCTCTCACCGATGTTTGAAAAGCAAGCCTATCACTTGAAAAACTAGCGCCATCTTTGTTCTCTGAAACATTGGTGATTGATTAATATTTTATCAGGGAATCTGAGTTAGATCACAACATAAGCACTTTCTATACACTTACATACGGCCACTTATCTCTCTTCTAATGCATTCATTTCTACATACTATACCCGAAACAGTTGCAAGCTAGCTAATATAAATAAGAATGCTCATTTTTCTGACGTGTGTGGCTATGCCATATCATATGCACTCATTGGATAAACAAGAGATTTTTTTTTTCAAATGAATCTGCGACTGCCACTTATTCTCATAAACAATCATATTACCAATGCCATGGCAATGGCAATGAGTGCAGAACGAAGACCCACATTGACCAACTTCTATAACTGTTGCCCTTAGAAGACAAGAGATACACTAATGATTGTACAGTTGTGAAATCTGAGATAGAGCCTCAGATGGAAATAAAACAAAAGCTGCAGAAGTGGCTTCCCAGATACGTTCAAGGATTTTGTAACAAACAAAATCGTACGTTGAATGAAGGTGTAGAACATCCAATGTAATGAAGTCGAATTGTGTTTTAACAATTTTGAATTATTAAATAATTTAGACAATCACGGTCAGTCGCATGCACCAGCTGCTATGGGATTGATCTGTATATATATTGTTAGGGGTGCATATGGATTCAGTATGGTTTTTAACTAAGCAAACAGTAATAGCAAGAGTAGTTCATCATGTCACTGAATTGAAGTACTACAACACAGCTACAACAAATTATTAGCACTGGTGAAATCTTTAGAAAATCTACAATGTTTTCCACCACTCTGCATGAATTGGTCACGTTCAATCAAAAGTTAGTTATGAATTGTTAAAATCATATCAACGCTGATGTATTTTTATAAATTATAAATTTGTTATGTTTTCCCATTTAAATGATTTTATTGTGTTCAAAATAAATAATAAAATGTTCTGCAAAAAGCTGCTATGGCCTGCTCATGATTAGGTCAGGTCAGAGTTCAACGTGGTTATGAGGACATGGAGGGAAAGGTATAACTTATTCTATGCAGATCTCCTGGGAGATTCAAGGGAATGGGTGACAGTTATCAAATTTGTAGTAAAGGTCATCCATACATTCTACATGTACATGTACCAAGAAAAATAATCAAAACTCTTTTATTTTCGCTTAGTTATTGATTTCATCATATTTTAAATACACGTGTATACACATTAAACTTACTGTACGTTTCCAACATGCACAAAAATGCTGTTGGTGGCTCAGGCATTGCCTATTCATAAAACAAATTTATAAGTGTCACGCAGCTTGTAGCGTGCCATTCATTTCCATTTCTGGGATTTTGATGAAAGACACTAATAGATGTTATATGTAAACTACCAGTTGTCAGGGTGACCATACCAACCTGCCCACTGACGTGTTTTCCACAAGAAATCAATGTTGGCATTCCATGTCTGAGAGGAAATACTTCTGGAAATGTTATTACATGTACACTGAAGCACCTCATTGTTATGTATATACATAATGGCTTCATGTTCACACTTAATGCTGAAGGCCTAGCGTTGTGACAAGGTGTCTTTTGATGTATGAGTGACAGGTCT
>CM032661.1:44941573-44956407 GCA_019095985.1 Streblospio benedicti
CACAACACAAAATATAATATTCACTGTTGACAGTTTCGGCAACTCCTGTCACCATTTTCAAAACGTCTCTCTGTCATCAAAGGCCACTGTGGTAATGAATGTGTGTCTGACTATGAGGATAAGGTTACTGAAATGTTAAGTGACACTAGGACATATGAAAAATTAAAAAAAGACCCACCCAATCTTACAAAAAAAACTCATAGCTATTTTAACACGATTCAAAAGAAGAAGATAAAATTACAGAAACTCAATATAGACATTTATATCCTACATCAGAGACCGTCCCAGAATGTACTGCACCCCAAAGATCCACAAAGAAGGAAACCCACTACGTCCTATAGTTGATTACACTGGTTCGATAGGATACAACAGCTCAAGAGCCTTAGCGGATCTTCTAGGCCCAATGGTAGGACTGACACAACACCATGTGAAGAACTCTAAAGACTTGGCCAAAACTATGAGTACAATAATGATTCAGGATGATGAAGTGTTTGCTTCCCGATGTAGTAATCGCTATTCACAAACACGCCCATAGACCGAGCATTAGACATCATCCGCGATAGACTCTGTAAGGATACAACATTGAAAAAAAGAACACGTTTGACACCAAATGATGTTATGGAACTATGCGAGTTCATTTTGACCACCACATATTTTCAGTTCAGGGGCACTATCTACCAACAAAAAGTTTGGCACAGCTATGGGCAGTCAGTGTCACCCATTGTCGCGAACCTGTTTATGGAGTGGCTGGAACAAGAAGCAATTGCCACTTCACCAATCACATGCAGACCGCAGTTGTGGAAAAAGATACGTAGACGATGTATTGGAAAAAGATTAAAAGAAGGGGAAACACAGAACTTGACTGACCATCTCAATACAGTAGATCCCACAGGAAGCATCAAGTTCACTCATGAAGAGGAGAAAGATGTCACCATTCCGTTCCTAGACACTTTGATAGTGAGGAAAGCAGACAATACTGTGAAGCTACTTGTATATAGGAAAAAGACCCACGCAGACCAGTACCTACATTTCTCGTCTCACCACCCATTGCAGCACAAGCTAGGTGTGATCCGGACCCTACTCGACAGGTGCAATGACATAGTGACAGAGACAGAGGATAGACAGAAAGAGGAAGAACATATAGTAGGGGCTCTAACTAAATGTGGCTACCCAAGATGGTCTTTTGAAAAAAGTGAAAGCACAGATAGAAAAGAAGAAGGAAGGAGGAAAGGCCAAGAGAAAGAAAAAGAATAAGGACTCAGCAGGCTCCAAAGGATTAGTCATCTTACCTTACGTAAAAGGGGTAACAGAGGGTATTTCACGTATCCTCAATAAGCACCAAGTGTCTACAGCGGTGAAGCCCCTACAGACCATCAGGAACATTCTCGTTCATCCTAAGGACAAACAGGATAAGCTAGAGAAATGTGAAGTGGTGTACAAAATTCCTGTAAGTCTTGCAAGAGTGTGTATGTTGGGGAAACTGGCAGAAAACTGGGCACCCGTGTAAAAAGAACACATGAAGGATGTGGAGCAGAACAGTGGGGGGATCTTTCACCAGAGCAGCGAGGAAAGAATCCCTAACCCAAATCAACAAGAGTGCGATCACAGACCATGTAAAACAGAACAATCATGAGATAGACTGGGAGGAAGTGAGGTGTACTGGATAGGGAGGGGGATTGGAGAACAAGAACCATCAGGGAGGCGATAAAGATACGAGGACAGAAGCAGGTCATGAACCGAGACGAGGGGGCCTTTCAACTCTCTCACGTGTACGACCCGATTTTTCGGCATCGGAAGTCGTGCTGAGTGACTTGACATGCGCAGAGAGACGTTTGAAAATGGTGACAGGAGTTGCCGAAACTGTCAACAGGTAAAGCAATCTTTAATGGGTAAACAACTTACACAGACCATGACTTCAGATACAAAATTCTTTGTGTCGGAGTTCGCAAGCACTGGAAAGGCATGACTGGAGGCATCAATATGTTTCACCATCCCATGATATTTCATCAAGAGCACATCAATTCCACTGTTCTCTTTCACCACTGTTGATCAGTAATGCTATTCAGTGGCAAACAAACACTGCCACTTCTATTGAAGCCCCATTGTAAGGCGTGTTCTGCAAGCAGAGTCTCCTCTGCACGTTAAATAACTTAAAAAGCTTGAAAATACAGCTATGATTGCCCTGGAGATGAGGCCACTTTCCGGCTATCACAGCCTGCTCCGGAGGTCCATGTACCAACATAGAAAGCCTTCCGTTGTGTATTAATGTCATATTTTATTGAGGCAACGAATCTTCCAGATCCAGATCCAGATAAATGATTAAAATAATTCAAATTTTTGGTGTGTATGCATCGGTCAAGATAATTGAGTAGATAGATTTGGGTAATTGGTTGTTTGAAATTTGAAACAAGCAAATAATTCAATCATATCTGAATGTCAATTAAATAATTCAATCTGGCGATTTTGAAAATTTTTTTTTTTTATAAAAAAAACTGATGAAAAACTCAAAACTTTAGCATGAAACATGCATGACACAGTTAAATTTTTCTTTGTTTTATCTTTCCAAAAAATACGTATCACGGTTTAATATTCTATTGCTGGGCTAAATTATCTCTAACTTCTTTATTTCTAGATCATGATTATTGGAAGCATAGATTTAGAAATGACTTCCATTGATTAACAATAATATCAATATTTTCCACATCCCAACTATATATCAAGATCCGTTTTATGTTTGCATCCCACTATATACTTATATAAACCGTTTATGGTCCATTTATTTGTTGCTGATACCAACGTCAAATTACAGAACTTGATATAATATGACCTCAATTAAATTAAGAATCATAGTTGTTTTTTGGGTATTGATAAATAACATGTTTATTGTAAATTGGTATGCTCATTGAAGTGTGCGAGACCATATTCTGTCACCATGAACTGATTCTAATTTTAAGTTCCCACCCCATCCCTCCCTAGAGACTCACCAACAAATAGCAGAAAACTGTCCCATTATGGCACTAAAAACTGTCTTCAGACTTCTAGGAAGATCCCAGACAGCAAAAGCTCAACTCAGAGGGACTAATCCCGCTAGAAATCAAGATCGGCAGACCTTAAAAAGCCATCAGCCTCGATGGAGAGCAGCAGCAGCAGTAGTAGTTTGAAAGTGTCTCTAGCAGAGGTCTCTATCTGTAATAGTTAGAAAAATTTCCCGTAGCAGGACAATTATGGATCTCTGAAAAGCGTAACATGTATTCCTCATTAACGCCGGAGGGACCAATTGGACTTTCGTATTAAAATAAACTGGAGGGGCCGCTAAACAGATCATGATGATGTTGGTCCAAAATTACAGTGTTGACTTCTGTTACCGCAGTGCCAGGTCAAATCATCCGCTTTTAGCTCCAACGAAAACAGTTCACGGTATAGTTTTTGTTTGTTTTTGCTGAACTTTAAATATTAATCTTATTCAATAGATATAAGTATTTGTCTAGATGTGCCAATGTCAAATTACTATGTCATATCATGTTTCAAAGGTGAATGAAGAATTACATAAGTTTTTTTATCATTGAAAATCAATTTATTTGGTTTGAATGCCGCCCTTTATAACGACCCCCAATAAATTTGATAGTTATACATAGTTTGAAATTGTACGTCTTGTGGTTATCAATGTGTTGTTGTTATGCTTAAACCGCCACATTGTACATACATATACTACATAGTCATTGGAATACCAACTACATACATACATTTCATAGATATATTATATAGTAACAGTAAAATATTAAGGCAAAAATGACAGAAAATTGGCAGAATTTTTTTAGATTTTTAAAACCATTGCAAATAGAATTTAGGTCATTAAGGTTCAGTGAAAAAGATAAAGGAAAATTCTGGTTAATTTTGATTAAAGAAAGTCTACAGATATTTTTTTACAAAATATTCGCATAGAAACCTGACGGCATATATCATATTACAAAATTTTTCATGTTCATTTTGCAGCATTTAAAGTTTTTTGCTTAATTTAATTCATGTTCATTTGAAAAAAATTATTGTTTTAAATTACATTTATGAAGTCAGTTTTGCTTGGTAAATTAACAATAAAATAATAGATGGCTTATGTCTTGTATATTCCCATCTATATGCAATCAGAACACGTACTAATTTTCCATTTAAATAAGTTATATTTTGTTGGCTAAAATTTCGCATTTCCACTTTATAATTAAATTCTAGAATTTTCATGATCAATTTGTCTAATTTATTTATTATCATATACATATGTATGTCCATTCTACATCAGAGTTAGTTAAAAGAGCCCATTTTAGATTTGCTTTGGATTCTAATTGTATATCTTTTATTAAATCCTTAAAATCTTTTACATTTTTTATTTATTAGTTCTCTGATGTCTTTGATTGTTGTTTTTACAAAATCATTCATATATCAATATCATTGTATTTTTAAGGGCTTTTGAATGGTGGATACAACTTGAAATAGTTTTTCCTTATTTTCTATTTTATCATAAATGTTTTGGTTCAGCTTCCCATTCTCATGTAGAATGTCTTTTACATATACGACGCCAGCAGCTAAAATTCTGGGTCAAATAAACACTTATTTTTGAATTTGATATGCTTATTGCCCCATGCATTCATCCGAATAGATCATTTTTGGTTTGGATGATATTTGGTTTTTTGACATTTACCGAACTGAAAATAGTTTCTTGGTAAAATAAGGGTATATCCTTTAGATAAGGGAATGTTTTTATTGACTTAAAATTCATTTCTCCCAAAAACCACTTTGATTTTATTAATATAAAAATTCTGTGTCAGTTAATTTAAGCATGATTTTTTTGAGTGTAATGGGACTTATATGCCTTTAGGGCGGTCAAAATGACTTTGCAAGTCAATCATCTCAATAAATTCCTTTTATTAAAAAGAATAAATAGTTTTGGACCTTTTTTTAGTTTCACTTAAGTTTTATTTGGATGTTTTCTACACAATGAATTGAACAGGCCATGAAGTCCTAAAGTAAAATGTTGACTTGAGCACTAAGTCTTATAAACCATTTTAAATTTGCACAATATGTTTTATTCAAATAGATTCAAAATTCATTTCAAAATCACAGGCATGAAACATGCATGAAACAAACAAATAATCAGATCACATCAGTCTTTCAAAAAAATTTGAGACACGGGGATTGAATTTATTTATTTTATGTGTTGAAATACTTTCTATTTTAGCTAAAATCTGAGACTCCTCTTTATCATTAAATAAAGATTATTATGATATATATTCAACTATATCTTTATTGAAACCATAGGATTTAGATTATGACATCCATTTGGAACAAATCCGACTTGATTCAATAAATAAAAAAACGCATAATTACAACTAGAACTTGATTATGGTCCATTTATGTTTGGATAATATTTTTAATCGAACTAGTAATACTATTAAACCCATTTAGGTTTTAGGTATTATGACCAACCTCAAATTGAAACTAAATTTTAAGCCAATGATTAAAAAATCAAATTATATTAAACCAAAAAAAGAAGGAAACTTTATAGTATTAAAATTATTTTAAAAACATTTGGGATATCAAACAATTTATATACCAGGTCATATTGATAATATACTTGTGACTAGAAAAATATACTAGAGATTGATGTCAATTTTATGACCTCTGGTCAATTCATATGGGGTAATAAGTCTTACAAAGTGAAGAAAGGTTTTTGATACAAGAGTTTTTTTTAAATATTACAAAATGCCTAACAGTACACAATTATTAAAGTACAGAAATGACAATGGATTATACAAAGATTATACTATGTCATATCATGGCAATTCAAAGGTAAAAAATTAATTTTTTTAATTATTGAAATTTCATCAGCTTTTTGTGATATTGGAACATTTTCCCCTAGTACAAAACAAAAAAAAATTTACAAAGTTGCATTCACTTAAAATTCTATACACAATTGTTTTTAGAAGATTGAACAACAATGTGTATGTATTCATATATACCCACAGGATTTTCTTAACTGTACAATATGGAAAATAAAAGATTTATTTTATAGTAATTTTGTTGGAATACCAACTACATGTACATACACAAATACATTACATAGATATTTGTTATATAGTAAATAAATAAATAATTAAAAAAAAAAGACTTAAAATAGAAGGAATTTTTGATTTTTTTAAAAATGAATTAAATCAATTTAGCGACCCCTTGTCAATCCAAATACTTGGATACTAACATTCAGAAACCACAAAATTGCTTATTCTGTAGCGAAGGATAAATTTCGATATCCTGAAATTACATGAAATTGTTAAAGGAAGTCTATTTAAACCTCATGTACCTCATAGATATTATGTTCATTGCATTTATCAATTAGATATTTTTTATATATGGCATAGCATATATAAGATATTACAGTATTTATTTCATGTTCATTTGATATTCCAAAAATTATTTCTTTCAAAGTAATTTGAAATGAAAAAAAAACGTTGATACTTGAGTCCATATATTGCTTGGTGCTCTACAATAAAATAATAGATGGCTAATGTCTTGTATATTCCCACAGTATATGCAATCAGAATTAAGACTAATTTTCCATTTAAATAAGTTATATTTTGTTGGCAAGATATCATTCAACACTTTATAATTAAATTCTAGAATTTTCATATCAATTTGGTTCTTTAATTTATTATCATATATGTATGTCCATTCTACATCAGAGTTAGTTAAAAGAGCCCATTTTAGATTTGCTTTGGATTCTAATTGTATATCTTTTATTAAATCCTTAAAGTAATCTTTACATTTTTTATTTGTTAGTGCTCTGATGTCTTTGATTGTTGTATTTACAAAATCATTCATATATCTTATATCATTGTATTTTTTAAGGGCTTTTTGAATGGTGGATACAACTTGGAAATAGTTTTCCTTATTTTCTATTTTATCATAAATGTTTTGGTTCAGCTTCCCATTCTCATGTAGAATGTCTTTTACATATACGACGCCAGCAGCTATAAATTCTGGGTCAAATAAACACTTACTTTTGAATTTGATATTGCAATTGCCCCACAAACATTCTCCGAATAGATCAATTTTGGTTTGGATGATATTTGGTTTTTGACATTTAGCGTAACTTAAAATAGTTTCTTGGTAAAATAAGGGTATATCCTTTAGATAAGGGAATGTTTTGATAGACTTAAAATTCATTTCTCCCAAAAGACCACATGTGATTTTATTAATATAAAAGTTAGCTATCACAGTCCATATAAGTTTATTCCTTTTAACAATTCTACTAATCCATGATGCCTTTAAGGCTTCAAAATGACTTTGCAAGTCAATCATCCCTAGCCCCTTTTGAATATGTTAAGTTTTGGACTTTTAAAAAGTTTTATTTGGATGTTTTCTACACAAAAAGACCACAGGCCATGAAGTCCTAAAAGAAGTTTTGACTTGAGCACTAAGTCTTATAAACCATTTTAAATTTGCACAATATTTTCCAAATAGATTCACTAAATTCATTTTAATCATTCTTCATCCTTCCATTGCCCTTGTGAGGCGTTTGCCAAGTCAATCATCCCTAGCCCTCCTTTATTAAAAAGAATATGTTAAGTTTTGGACCTTTTAACTTTAGTTTTAAGTTTTATTTGGATGTTTTCTACACAAGTATCATCCGCAGGCCATGCAGTCCTAAAAGAAGTAAAATCTTGACTTGAGCACTAAGTCTTATAAACCATTTTAAATTTGCACAATATGTTTTATTCAAATAGATTCACTAAATTCATTTCAAATCACAGGCAATTTTATTGAAAAATGGGAAAACAGTAAAAGTGTATGAATCGTTATTCTTATCTGCTATTTATTCATAATGCACTTAGTCTACTGACATGAGATAGCAAATACGCGACAATATGGTATGTGCAAGGTATTGGGGTTTTTTCTGCAAACCATTATATACAAAACAATGAATGATACAACTGATTAATTTAACTATAAATGAATTGTTCTTAATTATAAGCATTTCTGTGCTGTGAAAACTAAAAACTGTTGAGTTTATTTCTAACATGAGACATCCACAATACGTGACACATTGAAGCGTTTACAAATAAGACTGACCACAAAATCACCCTAGGCATGAAACATTTGAAACAACCTAGTGATGAAATTCCAGAATTTTGTCTACACCAGGTACTAATCTTAAAGTATTTATAAAAGAGGACATCATGTTGTGAAATAACCGCCTACTTCTTGGCATGCACTTTCATATGGTGCCTTTCCAAGTTGCCTCCTTGTGTAAATGATTTGTGACAAATATGGCAATAAAATGGCTTTTCACCAGTGTGTGAGCGCTTGTGGATCTTTAGGTTGGAACTTGTATTAAAACATTTCCCACACTGCTCACACTTGTACGGTTTCTCTCCCATGTGAATGCGCATATGCTTAACAACATTAGACCTGTGAGAGAAACTTTTGTCACAAACTCCACAACCGTAAGGTTTTTTGCCAGTGTGAGTTCTCATATGGTTTTTCAAAGTTCCACTTTGCCTGAATGATTTCTCACACACTGTACACTGATGTTCTTTCTCCCCAGTGTGGATTCTCATGTGGCGAGTCAAGGAGGCCCTTACACTAAAACACCTGCCACATTGACTGCACTCACAAGTTTTCTCACCAGAGTGAGTTCTCATATGGTTTTTCAGAGTTCCACTTTGACTGAATGATTTCTCACACACTGTACACTGATGTTCTTTCTCTCCAGTGTGCATTCTCATGTGGCGAGTCAAGGAGGCCCTTACACTAAAACACCTGCCACATTGACTGCACTCATAAGGTTTCTCACCAGAGTGAGTTCTTGCGTGGGCTTGAAGATTTACCTTATAGCTGAAAGATTTTTGACACACTGTACACTGATGTTCTTTCTCCCCAGTGTGGATTCTCATGTGGTTGGTTAACTGGCTACTTGCACTAAAACGCACCGCACATTGACTACATTTATAAGGTTTTTCACCAGTGTGAGTTCTCATATGTATTTTCAGAGTTCCACTTCGACTGAACGATTTTTCACACACTGTACACTGATGTTCTTTCTCTCTGGTGTGGATTCTTTTGTGCCTCGTCAAGCTGCTACTGTCACTTAAACACTTGCCACATTGACTACACTTATATGGTTTCTCACTACTCTGTGTTCCTTTTTTTGATTTTCGACACTCACTTCGGCTGAATAATTTCTTGTTTGATGTCGACTTTCTTTGCACATCTTTGTGGTTTGCCATTGCATCTAAGTTTATAAATGTGATGTTATAAATATTTCAACACAACTTTAACAAGTTTGTTATTTTTTTTATAAAACTAAACACTAATCTGCCTTATTCTTATCCTCGAAATTTGATTTATGTATTTCAGCGCCAGTTATGACTATCCACTGTTCTTGCAATTTGTTTGATTCCTTTTTATTTATTTTTTTTTTCAATCTTACACAAAATGAAATAACGAGTAATACACTGCCTTATTTAATTTCCTTCTTATTTTGCTACTTTGCTAAGTAATATAATACAATTTGATATACATAATCATGATTTTAAATACAAAATAAAATTTACTGTTAAATCATAATATTTGTTTATTAAAAGCTGTTTGATTATAAGATTCAACAGCATAATTTCTTATTTACGATTTCTAGTCACAATGCACCGCCCTCCACATGTGATCTCTTAGTGTAGAGGACTGTACCATTTATTCTTGACACAATTATGGCTCAGATGTTCAGGTGCTGCATTTTAAGTTTTCATTCCTATAATTTTATGGTTAAAAAACTGCAACAACGACACTGTTAATTCCTGGAGCGGCTTTACACATAGATCATAATAAGGACATGTTCACTTAAACACACGCATCTCAACATTTCCAAACTATGACTTTCCTACAATGTCTTTTTTTGATAACCTTGAGGTTTGATTAAGTGCAAAGCAGATACAAAGTTACGGTCCATCTGCCATCATTATATTCTGCAGAAGAACCTCCAAATAGGACCACCTCTATAAAGAGACCACCTCCACTTCTTCCGGTATTCTTGCGCCTTCACTCATGAAGGTTATGCAAGATGGCTTGGTGCGACACATGTACGACACTAGCTCGTGCTGTACTCGTGATCTTAATAGAAAGAGTGCATTGTACATAGCGTCACCTGCACTCAGTCACATCCATTAGGCCTACATTTCCTTATTTTAATATTTTTCACATGGTTTCTGGCATAGTCGCTATCATTTATACGAAGACAAGATTTGTGACATATGATATGCAGCATGTGGTCGCATTTTTTTTTTTTTTTTCTGCTGCCTTATACTCCAAAAACAAAGTCTTATTTTTAGTGAAGAATCAAATTTATTTAAACGTGTTTCGACATCTCTAGTGTGTCCTTCTCAAATTCATTTAAAAATATAGAATATTAGCTATTACTATTACCTATAATATATAATATTCTATATTTTTTAAATCAAATTGAGAAGGACACTAGAGATGTCGAAACATGTTTAAATAAATTTGATTTTCACTGTCCAATAAGACTTTTTTACACTTGCTTAACAAGGCAACAGAAACAGAAAAAAAAAGCATTTATGCGAACCCTGTGATATCCTTTAAGTGAGCCCCCCTTTCCAAAACCCGGATCTGCTGGTATCATTGGCACATTATGTCGTTACATAGAACGCTTTCAAACATAGAATCATGTTTTTTCCTCCATGTATTTCTTATACTAAGTATCTACTGTACAACATTCAGCCTGAACACTCCGGACAGTCAGACTGGGGCTTACAGTGTCATCTGGACAAAGGTTTAAAGTGTAGGCCTATTGCATTTGAGAAAAGAAAAAAAATAATGAAAAAGCAGCGCTTTTCGTGTAGACTTCCATGTAAAAACTGCGTTTGTGTTTGTTTGAGTGGTTTTTGGCCTCACTTTCGATTCTCTGTGACAGACACTTGAAAACAGCAGGGTCATGAGGGGAAAGCTTTGGGTTTGTTTCGTACCCATGTCCCAGTCTGTCTGTCTCTTCTTGCCTGCCTGCCTCCCTGCATGGCTGGCAGGCTGGTTGGCTCTCTACCTAAAATTAGCTCCTATGGAGTGCTAACATCTCGAGGCACAAAAACAACCAAGGACTTGGTCAAAATCAAGACAAATATGACAAATTTTACCCGCACCAACAACCCACTGATGATGATATAGGAAAAAAAAGAACCACCAGCAATATAGGCCTCCGTACACAAATACATAGTGCTACATACGCAATTTTACCAGAAAAAAAAAAAGGCAAATCACCAAAACCAGAACGAGGCAGCAGACACCACGTGACCACAAGCCATGCAGACGGCACGTGTCAAGACGTCTGACGAGTGCAAAACACGGAAAACTCAGCCGCTCAGTGTGCTGATGAGCAAGATGTTAGGCATGATGTGAAGGGGTGTAGGAGAAAGAAAACTTTATGCCGTCTGCTTTGCTTTTTTGTAATAATTAGTATTAGAAAGAACGCATTCAGATAGTTGATACCATTCACCAATCATTGTATATATGCTTGATTGTACCTTGCCTGTAGAGGGCGCTTCATTGCTTGAATAAATGATTCCGATTCAAATAAAACAAAATGAAGAAACAATATTCCTTTTACACTCATTGTAATGGTATGTTGTATTGGTTTGACCTGAGGAGCATCATCTGTTAGAATCAGTCATGGTAACAAAACCGGTTCACGGCAATCTCTTACACACTGCCAACGAGCTGCGTTACAGTGTGCACCAGGTTATTGTCAACGACTGCTGGGCCGTAGCTACATTGGTCAAGGGAGAAAACACCCTTCTATGTTTTTGGTGGGAATTTTCTTTATTATCTAAACCTGAATGTTCTTGAGCCCTGTCCATCCGGTGATCTTGATAGTAAGATTCTACAGCCTGTCCCCACGGTATAATCCCAATCCATCACTTCGAAAACAGACCACCTCTCTACTGAAACCACCTGAGGGCAATCCATCAGGAAGACTTGAACAGTGTGTCCTATCAGTTATAGAGCCTTTGCAAGGGAGGGGGGCATGCAGAATTCACGTCCTAACTTGTCCAGAATGGATGTAAAAACTAACTTTATTCATTCTTTTTTATACGGTAGAAAATCCAATTAAGACCACATGAGACCACCTATCTAACCCAGACTACCCATATAACCCCCTTTTCATGCCCAGGTCCCAAACCTTCATAAATCATGCTTGTTGAACCTCTGGATAGAGACCACCTTTATTGAAAACCACCCAAAAAGGTGGTCTTAACTGTACTTTGCGCATTATCAAAAACCCTCCTCCCGCTGTAACATCAATTCCGTGACATGCTGTTTAACACACTTCGGGCTCGCCATAACTTTTCTGTCAACTAGCCAATATAATCCCATCATTCAGAAAAGAGGCCACCTGGGGCCAGTCTAGTGAATAGAACACACACAAACAGTTTTTAGTAATATTTTTTCTCACTGCTGTATTTATCAAAATTTTGGAACATGTTCAAAATTTTTGACTAGTTTCGAAATCTGTGGTCTCCTTTTGTTAAAAACAAATAAATTACGTATATGGGTACTATATCAAGTCCCCCATCTATCCCTAACACTATTTTGCATTATTTAATTTCTATATGATATTTAACAATCTGTATTTTACCACGTTCTGTGTCGCAAAAAAAATTACGCCCAACACTTAAAACTTTATACAATCACGGGAGGGTGGGACAAACAGAGTATATACGAAAGCTGATGTAAAGGGGAATACCGTACCCGCTTTACACTTGAGCGATCACCAGCTCTATTGCAACGCACCTCATAATTAAGTCACGTTTCAACTTTCTCAAATTGTCGGCATTGAAATGACCCTCTGTATGGTACGACCAGTTGCTGAGGCAAACGAAGTGTTACTTATGTATGCGAATATTCTGGATCCGTGGACGCAGCATAACTTTTGAACGCCCGCCACCAAACTGAATGTTCGCTCAAAAGTTTTTGAACATGTTGTAAATTTCCAACGAAAACGCGGTGCGCCAGTGCATCTTTAAAACTACGTCAGGTGGAATTACCATTAACGCGAGTCGGACTTACTGTAATCTATACAGCCCACATCTCCTGCTACAGGTGATCATCGTACAGCTGCGGCGCCTCAGCTCTCGGCGGGGGGAGCTGACGGGGAAGGCGGGTGCGGGTGCGGGGGACGCCCAGCTCACGGCCATGCTGCTCGCCGTGTCCGTCATGTTCGTCGTCCTCACCGCGCCGCTCTTCTGCCTCCGCACGTACTTCACGTTCATCAAGGTTAGTGGCCGAGCCCCCAACTTTTCCCCCCCCCGACTGGGCGTGGCCACCAAATTTTTGCCCGGAAACCTAAGTGCCTGTTTCTTTTTTCCTGATACCCCCCGCCCCCAAAGGGACCCTTTTGGGGCAAAAACAGGGGAAAAAGGGGGGGTACCCCAAAAAATATTTAAGGGGAAAAATGTTTAAAAGAAGGAATTTTTTAAACTGTTAATTTTTGGTTTAATATTTTGGGGATTTTTATAGAAATACCTTTAATTTTTAAAAAAATTTTGTTAAGGGGAATTCCCCTTGGGGCCCAAAGGGGGGCCTATCGTTTAAAAGAAGAAAATTTAAAAATTCCCTTTTTCCAATTAAAAACCTGGTTTTTAAAATTTACCCAAATTCCTTTTTCAACAAATTTTAAAATTGTTAAAAAACGCAAAAGTTCCCGGTGAAAAATTCCCGCTGATAACTTTGGTCGGTATCACCCCCCCTTTTTTTGGAAAGGGGGGGTAAACTAAAAACTCCCTTTTTGGGGTTTCCCCTGACCTAACCCCTGGAAAATTCCCCCCGAAAAAGGTGGAAATTAATTCCCCCCCACCCGTTGAAATTTGGGCCCCCAAAAGGGAAATTTTGAGCTGGTGGGGAAATTTGTGGATAAGCCCTGCCCATTTCCCCAAGTCCCCGCCAGGCCCCCCGGGGGGGGAGGGAAGGGGGGGGTTTTGGGTCCGCCCGTATTTAAAAGGGGAGGGATGTAAAAAAGGGGGAACCCAATCTTTGGAAAAAATTTTTTAAACTCTTTATTTTTTCCCCCGACAAAAACCGGGTAGTTTTTCCGGGAATTTAATTTTAACAATTAAATTTTTTTTGGGTTTCACCGTGGCCCAAAACTCCGAGAAAACTGTGAAAAAACCCGGTTTTTATTTTTCCCTTTTTTTCCCAATTTCAACTTTTTAAAAAAGTGAAAAAATAGGGTTGTGAAACCTTTTCTTAAAACCTTAAAATCTTCGTTTTAAAATCTTATTAAAAAAATGTTAAGAAAAAAGGGTTTAAAAAGTTTAATGGGGGGAAAAAAATTTGGTTCAACCCTTTGTGTTTTGAAAAAATTCCCGGGGTTTATCCTATTTGAGGGGGGTTTCCCGGCCGGCCAAAAAAAATTGGGGAAAATAAATTTTTGCTTAACAAGGTAAATTTAGAATTTTCAATCTCAAATTTTACCCAAAATTTTCAGGGTGAAGTAAACCCAATACATTTTAAAATTTCCTTTTTACGCTTGGCCAAAAATACCCTTTTTTTTTAAAAAAAATTATTATAAAGGGGGGAAAATTTTTACTGGGGTTTAAACCCCCTTTGGGATAAAAGCTTTTTGGAAAAAGATTTAAAGGGGGTAAAAAAATGGGAAATTTTATTTTTTGTTTTACAAAGGAGTTTTATTTTTGGGGAAAAGGGGGACGAAAATTAAATTTTAAAGGGGTTTCGAAAGATGATTAAGGCACAAAAGCCAAAACCCCACAAAAAATATTTTGGGGGGA
>CM032661.1:44956507-44987824 GCA_019095985.1 Streblospio benedicti
TTTTCGCGAACTTTTGGGAAGGGCCCGCCGGGTAAACCAAACTGATGTTTGTTGGCCTCTTGTACGTTGGAAAACCAAATTTTTAAAAAAGACAACGGGAAATTGGGGAACCCCCCTTTTTTTTTTCCCGGGGGTTTTAAAAAATTATTTTGGGGGGGGAAAGCCCTGGTGTAGGTAAGTGTTGATTTTGATTCCATATTATTGAGAAACCCGGTGATTTGAAAAATTTGTTTTAATTTTCCCCATTAAAGATATATGGGGAACCCATGTGTTGTTTTCCCTGATTCCTTAAAGTGCCCAGGAAAATAGAAAAAGCACGAAAGGAGGACTGTTAATAAAAAATTTACGAAAATAGCAACCCCTGCCCCCCAACACCAAAACACCAAAAAACAAAAAACCACAAAACCCCAACACCAACACACAAAACAACCCCCCCCACACAACAACACAACACACAAAACCAAAACCCCAAAACACAAACATTCCCCCCAAATCATTATTACCACGAACTGATGCTGACATTGTAAGAATAAAAAAGAAACTGCACCTGTACCTTTTACTCAGCCAGGCTGTCACTGTGATCTGAGACATTCGCCTCCGATCTTAGAGCCTTTATGAGGGTTTATTTGTCACAAGGTAAGACGTGTGTCATTGGCTCAATAATATCAGTGACATAAATACAATTGTGTTTGTGCCGTACGACCCTGCTTTGGTGTGATTAGTTGTACAGCATCACAGAATACAATAGAAAGCTCCATTGACTTGCTGTATATAATGTTGATGTGGTGTGTGGGTGATCAGGTTAAACTTAAAGTGCTCAGCTCAAAGTTAGAGCGCCCTTTGTACAGACATGGAAGGTAGAATGAGCCTTTGTTAACTACATTAGTTAATGAGTAAGTGGTTCTGTACTGCGTCTTGGGAGTCAATAGACCCTGTGTTCTTTGTGACATGGTAGTAGTAGGTTTCAAAAGAGGCTGTAGTGTATGATAATTCTTTGTATCAACTGTGGGTGCTGGAAAATAGAAGCAAAACACCCTGAGTACCAAGGCCTCACTTCATTGCTCAAAACTTGTTTTGAGCCGTTGAGTTCTTCCCTGGTGCATTGAAATAGGTTAATATACAGCAGATGGTATTGGCCTCTATTTGAACAGCATTTCGAAAACTCTCATTGATTGTTGACTAGATATGGAGACTCTTTTATGTCAAAAAAGCATTAAATACAACATTTCTATCTGTCTACCTCTCCTTGTTCCCCTTTCACGGTGTGGCTTGTGTCTAAGTCTTACTACCTCCCGGCCAACTCGCGGGTTTGTATGATACAGTGCTAAAGACGCGTAGAAAGAATCCTGTTAATCAATACTTGCATCAACACTGAGGGCGGTGTATACAATTTACTGATTGTTGAGATTTGGTTTTCAATTCATTGAGAATTGAGATTTGACCATTCAATTCATTCAGATCAATTGATTGAGATTTGAGAAAAGCCCTTTTGCATCAAACATTTTCACACGAAATTTTCACACTAATTCATTGAGATTTCGAGATCAAAGGGTGGTATATACCCCCCCCCCCCCCTTTTTAACACTGGCAGAACCGGTTTTTCAGAAAAGGGGGATTGGCACACTTACGGTATCATGGGCTTCGTACGCACGATCGATACCAAACATGCTAAAAACCCTATAAAAACAAGATATTTTGGTGGAGCCCCACCCTGCGTGATCTATCCATGACCATAGGCATAGGCAGATCCAGGTTTTTGGAAAAGGCGGGGGGCGCACTTACGGGATTTCATGAAAAAACCTACGAAAATGAAGTATTTTGGTGGGAAAAGGGGGTGGCGTGCGCTCCCTGCGCCCCCTGGATCTGCATATGAAAAGTGCATGAGTCTCCGCTCTCCTCGCTGCAGCTTCACGCCGTGGCTGGTCTCGGAGCCTCACTGCCACGGCATGTTCTTCCTGGTGAACGTGTTCAGCAACCTGGCGGGCTGGGTAGTCGTGGCCATGACGGCCGAGAGGTTCGCCGCCGTCACCGCCCCACTCGCATTCTCCAGGTCTGTCCGTGTGTCTGTGTCTGACTAACTGGTTTGCTGGTTAGTTGGCTGGCTGCCTGCTTGTCAGACTGGCGAACAGACTGACTTGCATGCTGACTGGCTGGCTGGCTTGCTGGTTGGTGAGTTGGCTGGCTGGTTGGCTGGCTGGCTAACTGACTGGTTACCTGGCTTTCTGGCTGTCTGCCTGCTTGCTAACTGACTGGCTGGTTGGTTGGCTCTGGCTGGTTTGATGGGTGGCCAGTCTGTGCTGGCACAGCCTTTTAATTACTTTACCAAATACCTAAACATTAAATTTGAATTACAATATAACGTTAAGTAATTGATAAAGAAGCCATACAAAATATAGACCTACGGGAGGTGGGTGCAGTCCAATATTCATGCATTAAAATTCTGCTCCTAATAATCTATTTGTTTTCTACATACAATGTACGTTAGATAAAGAAAATATCACATTCGTTCTGAATACGTAGGGCTGTGACGTTACGGTTCGGTTCAGTTACGGTTTTTACACGGTTTAACCGATCCTACCTCGGTTAATTGACATGGTGTTGACTCTGCATCGTGACTGCAGTATGTTCAATAAGTTCTGATTTAACATCATGCTAAAGTGTTAAACCCACTTTACACTATAGAGAATTCCACCTACGTATCTCTACGTGCTCTGGCAAACTGGCAAATTCGTCAGGAAATTTTGAACATGTTCAAAAATTTTGAACGAACATTCAGTTTGGGTAAAGTTTGCTTCAAATAGTTATGCTGCGTCTACGGATCGCAGAACATTCGCACATATAAGTAACACTTTGCTTGCCTCAGCAACTTGTCGTACCATGATGCATTTTTACTACGTTCAATTCCGCCACAATACGCCCAAGTTGACGACGTGACTTAATACGTGTAGATGCGTTGCACGGGTTCGCCCATGATCGCTCAAGTGTAAAGCGGGTTTAAAAGCAGATGCCATTTTTGCATTGTGATTGGCACTCAACTATACATGTATTTATCGCAACGCAAAAATAACAACGCGGAAACGCGCAAAACTTAACCGACATCAGTTATTTGTCTTACCGTCACAGCCCTATATACGGCGCACACATTTATCCCACCCATCACGTCCTGTGGGATGGATGGATCTGACATTCCATGTGCCCGCCGTGTTGCAGCTGGTCGTCTGTGGGCAAGAGCGGCGCCCTCATCTCTGGACTAGCCGTCTTCGCCGTCGTCAAGAACTTCCACTACATCTGGACTGCAGACTTCGTGTACGACCCCGAAACTAAGGTCAGGTGGCGGCCAGTAACAGGTCAACATAGGCAGATCCAGGGGGTGCAGGGGTGGGGTGCCCCTCTTTTTCCCTCCAAAATACTTCGAGTCATTTTCATAGTTTTTTTTCATGAAATCCCTTAACTGCGCCCCCCCCCCTTTCCGAAAACCTGGATCTACCTATGGATGATCTGCCAGTGTCATATCATTAAGAATCATATCATTAAGAAGATGTTAAATAGTTTCTGGATTCATCATATTAATGCACTGACACTTTGTTAGAGGCACAGAAACTCTACATTTACGTATGCAACGTGACACAGCGTAAGCTTCCGTGGCCGAGTGGATAGGAAGTTGTACTCGTGACCAGAAGGTCGTGGGCTCGATTCCCGGTCGGGTCTGGTGGTAAGTGCTGAGCAAACTTATCTATAACAGGTTGCACACTGCTCCGTGGTACCTACACAGGTCGTGAAGGCACTAGGCGAGTGAACGCTGAAATGTTATTCAATATAATGATGTGCCCCCCATGGCAGCTTCGGATGTCCCACTCTGCAGGAGGTTATGCATGTAATCAGACACAAATCCCTTGCGAGACGTGCCTTATCTCGTGTCACAGTCCGGAACCGGTCTGTAATTGTTACAAAAATAGCGGCCTGTACCACTAACAAAAATGGCGGACCACATCGCCAGTAAGAGAGTTTACTGTAAAACTAGAAATGTTTGCACACGATTTAATTTGCAAATTTTGTGGGTATGTGCAAAGACGCAAACTTAAATAAACAGCATGAAAATCGCAAAATTTAACAGCAACAAAATATTCTAGTTTTACAGTATGTTGCTTTTTTTATTGCAATATATTGCCTGATTATGTACATCAGATTGCCTGTATAACAGATATACTAGTGAAGATGTTATAGTATGATTGTAAAAACATGCAAGTAGCCACTTTACAGTATACTTCACGAAAACTGTTTATGTGGCCATACCATCTCCCAACTGTGTACGTGCGTAGAATTGCCTAGAAACGGAAACAAAACATGAAAAGAACTGGTTTGGGAAGGGGTGTGTGAAAAAATGGTTGCCTGCACGTTCTTGGAGCTGCTCGTACCAAATCATATTTTAATAATATAGCAAAACATAGTATAAAGTTGAAAAGCGACTAAAATTTCATCAAAACACAAATTTTCGCATCATCGAAAAAACCGTTTTGCACGTGAAAAAGCATCTTACCACAGCAAGGTATTATCAAATGTTACAGATAGATACGTTATAGCTAGATTCCCGAATTGGTGAAGATGTTGAAAAAGCATCGAAGACACAAAAAATTGTGGTGTAATGAAACTTTAGTATCTTTTTACCCCCGGGGTTGTTGTGTTTTCAGAGTGCGATGTGCGCGTTCGGTCTGGTGAACAAGGCGCTGTGGGCGCGCGTCTGGCAGTGGGTGGACACCTGCCTCGCCTCGCTCCTGCCCTTCGCCTGCCTCATCGTCCTCAACGGGGTCAGTACGGCTCGATGGCTGTTAGTCTGGATGTGTGGCTAGATGGCTAGCAGGCAGGTTGGTTGGCTAGGTTGTTGACTATCTAGCTACCTGTCTGGCTAGCTGTTTGGTTATGTGGCTGTCAGGCTTTTTGGCTTGCTGTTTGCCTGCCTGGCTGTTAGTCTAGTTGGCTGGCTAGTTGGCTGTCCGTCTGGCAGGCTGGTTGCCTGTCGGCAAACTGTTAGTCTGGATTGCTGTTTACCTGCCAGGCTGACTATTAGTCTGGTTGCCTGGCTGGTTGCCTGTCTAGCTAGCTGGCCCTCCCTGTCTGTCTGTCTAGCTGGCTGGCTGGCCATCCATACACACCAGAGCCCTGCGTGGGTTATAAGTTTGAACCCACACCCGCCCCACGTGTTTAATGTGAAACCCTCACCCGCACCCACACCCGCACATATAAACTATTGAAGCCCGCACCCAAGCCAGCACCCGCATATTTCATAAAAATTAAGCCTGCACCCACACCCGCACCCGCAGGTACAGAAGTAAAATCCACTGAAAACCCGCAAAAGCACGCACTTAAGCCCGCATTCATTTTCAAGAATTCAAAGTTATTTATCCAAAAACAGACAACAGATTTGTTATTTTGACAATTTAGTTATATACATGCTAATCAACCTTGATATGTTTGCATATTAAAAGGTGCAGTTCAAACAACATATCATGATTAACCTGATTAACAGAGCATTGAAAAATATCATTATACTTGACATATACTTAACATTGTTTATGAAATATTTTCCTAATATTATCTTGTTTGTAACAGAATTTGCTGTCTCCATGATTTAAAGACTAATTCAATGTTTCCACTCTGTAGCAAAATTCCAACTGATAAATCTGCTGAAGAGATATTGTACTTTTATATAGGACCTAAGCCAAATAGATATATGCCAAACCATCTCATGATATTTCTTAACCTTGCAAATGTATATTTCAGATAAACATTACAGATGAAACATTATGGGGGAAAACCATGCCTACTAAACTTTTACTACAATCACTTCTCTTTGAAGTTACATGTCTAAAGCAATACTCTTAATGGGTAAACAACACAGACCATGTGTCTTGAGGAAATAAAATTCTTTGTATGCACATTACACTAACTGTGAAACTCAAAACTTTAGCATGAAACATGCATGACACAGTTATCTTTTCTTTGTTTAGTCTTTCAGCTAAAAAAAATACGTAATACGGTTTAAATATTAGTAGTTTTAGCTAATTTTATTCTATTTTAGCTAATATCTCAGACTCATCTTTATCATTCATATCATGATTATGATATATATTCTATATTTTTATTGTAAACATAGATTTAGATTATGACTTCCATTGATTAACAATAATATCAATACTTGGTATAATTACAACTAGAAATCAGTTTATGGTCCATTTTATGTTTGATATTATACTATATACAACTAGTAATCAGTTTATGGTCCATTTTATGTTTGATATTATGACCAACGTCAAATTACAGAACTTGATATAATAATGACCTCAATTAAATTACAGAATCATAGTTGTTTTTTATAGTATTGATACAGTGAGAAATACATATTTAAAGGTTCATTTGCCCCAAACTAGAATATTCACAGATTCTATTTTTGTTGATAGAAACAAAAGTTTTTATAAAAGATACCAGGTCATATCATAGGAAGATATATATATCTCAACTGACTAGAATTATTATTAGAAAGTTCACTTATAAAGCCATCAGTTCATTTTGATGTAGTCAGCCTTTATTTTCTCTATCAGGCTCTCTATCTGTAATAGTTACTTAAATTTTCTGTGTGTCAGTTGTATGTATGGATCTGAAAGAGTAACATGTGTTCCTCAATAAACTCCTTTTTACCATTTGGACTTTTCAATATCAAATAAACTTAAAGTACAAAACTAAACAGATCAGTATTAAGGTTATTTAACATTACAGTGTTGACACAAATCAAAGATACCAGGTCAAATCATATTATATATACTTGTGACTAGAAAACAGTTCACGGTATAATTTTTTTGGTTTTTTTTTTAATATTAATATTACTTAACAGTATCAAATTATTAGTGTCTAGACACATCTCAAAGATACTATGTCATATCATGTTTTCAAAGGTAATGATCACTATTACATAAGTTTTTTATCATTGAATTTCATCAGCTTTTTATGATATTGGAAACATTTTCCGTTTGTCCAAAACAAAATAAAATTTAATAGCATTCACTTAAATTCTTATACAACAAATGTTATTAGATACAAACATCAATGTGTGTGTATTTATATATACCCCCACACACTGTACATACACATATACATAGTACTCGTTGGAATACCAACTACATACATACATACATTTCATAGATATATTATATAGTAAATAAATACTTGGAGGCAAAAAAGAGACAGAAAATAGGCAGAATTTTTCTTCTTTTTTAAAAAGCATTGCAAAATCGAATTTAGCGCCCCCTGGTCAGGTTGCTTTGGATACTAACATTCAGAAAACAAAACAAAAAGAGACTTGTACGTAGAAAATGGAATATTATGGAATATAAAATGAAATTTTTAAAGAAAGTCTACTAAATCATACATTACTTGCCTCAACAATTCTGGTACATGATCAAAATATCTCATAAGTAGAAACCTGTCTTTTAGTTCTTTCCTTATGTACATATTAAGGTCATAGATATTATGTTCATTGCATTTATCAATTAGATATTTTTTATATATGGCATAGCATATATAAGATATTACAGTATTTATTTCATGTTCATTTGATATTCCAAAAATTATTTCTTTCAAAGTAATTTGAAATGAAAAAAACGTTGATACTTGAGTCCATATATTGCTTGGTGCTCTACAATAAAATAATAGATGGCTAATGTCTTGTATATTCCCACAGTATATGCAATCAGAATTAAGACTAATTTTCCATTTAAATAAGTTATATTTTGTTGGCAAGATATCATTCAACACCTTATAATTAAATTCTAGAATTTTCATATCAATTTGGTTCTTTAATTTATTATCATATATGTAAGTCCATTCTACATCAGAGTTAGTTAAAAGAGCCCATTTTAGATTTGCTTTAGATTCTAATTGTATATCTTTTATTAAATCCTTATAGTAATCTTTACATTTTTTATTTGTTAGTTCTCTGATGTCTTTGATTGTTGTATTTACAAAATCATTCATATATCTTATATCATTGTATTTTTAAGGGCTTTTTGAATGGTGGATACAACTTGGAAATAGTTTTCCTTATTTTCTATTTTATCATAAATGTTTTGGTTCAGCTTCCCATTCCCATGTAGAATGTCTTTTACATATACGACGCCAGCAGCTATAAATTCTGGGTCAAATAAACACTTATTTTTGAATTTGATATTGCAATTGCCCCATAAACATTCTCCGAATAGATCATTTTTGGTTTGGATGATATTTGGTTTTTGACATTTAGCGTAACTTAAAATAGTTTCTTGGTAAAATAAGGGTATATCCTTTAGATAAGGGAATGTTTTGATAGACTTAAAATTCATTTGCATCCTTCCACTTGTATGGCATATAATGGGAAGGATCGACAGGTCGTGACATGTGTTTTTATGAACATAGTATCGGACATTTTATTGAAACTGAAATTAAAAAGTAAAAGTGTATGAATCGTTATTCTTATCTGCTATTTATTCATAATGCACTTAGTCTACTGACATGAGATAGCAAATACGCGACAATATGGTATGTGCAAGGTATTGGTTTTTTTTTCTGCAAACCATTATATACAAAACAATGAATGATACAACTGATTAATTTAACTATAAATGAATTGTTCTTAATTATAAGCATTTCTGTGCTGTGAAAACTAAAAACTGTTGAGTTTATTTCTAACATGAGACATCCACAATACGTGACACATTGAAGCGTTTACAAATAAGACTGACCACAAAATCACGCTTTGCATGAAACATTTGAAACAACCTAGTTATGAAATTTCACAATTTTGTCTACACCAGGTTAACTACTCTTAAAACTATTTACAAAAGAGGATGTTGTGAAATAACCGCCTACTTCTTGGCATGCACTGTCATATGGTGCTTTTTTCAAGCTGCTGCCTAGTGTAAAATGATTTGTGACAAATATGGCAGTAAAATGGCTTTTCACCAGTGTGTGTGCGCTTGTGGATCTTTAGGTCAGAACTTGAATTAAAACATTTCCCACACTGTTCACACTTGTATGGTTTCTCTCCAGTGTGAATGCGCATGTGAACAACAACACCAGACCTGTGAGAGAAACTTTTGTCACAAACTCCACAACCATAAGGTTTCTCACTGGTGTGAGTTCTCATGTGGGTTTTCAAATTCCACTTTGACTGAATGATTTCTCACACACTGTACACTGGTATTCTTTCTCCCCAGTGTGTATTTTCATGTGCCTGGTCAAGGCGCTACTGACACTAAAACACTTGCCACATTGACTACAGTCATATGGTTTCTCACCAGAGTGAGTTTTCATATGGTTTTCAGAATTCCACTTCGACTGAATGATTTCTCACACACAGTACACTGATGTTCTTTCTCTCCAGTGTGCATTCTCATGTGGCGAGTCAAGGAGGCCCTTACACTAAAAACACTTGCCACATTGACTGCACTCACAAGGTTTCTCACCAGAGTGAGTTCTCATATGGATTTTTCAGAGTTCCACTTTGGCTGAAAGATTTTTGACACACTGTACACTGATGTTCTTTCTCCCCAGTGTGGATTCTCATGTGGTTGGTTAACTGGCTACTTGCACTAAAACGCACCCCACATTGACTACATTTATAAGGTTTTTCACCAGTGTGAGTTCTCATATGTATTGTCAGAGTTCCACTATGCCTGAACAATTTTCACACTGTACACTGATGTTCTTTCTCTCCGGTGTGGATTCTCATGTGCCTTGTCAAGTTGTTACTGTCACTTAAACACTTGCCACATTGACTACACACTTATATGGTTTCTCACTACTCTGTGTTCCTTTTTTGATTTTCGACACTCACTTCGGCTGAAAAATTTCTTGTTTGATGTCGACTTTCTTTGCACATCTTTGTGGTTTTGCCATTGCATCTAAGTTTATAAATGTGATGTTATAAACATTTCAGCACAACTTTAACAAGTTTTTATTTTTTTTTTTATAAAACTAAACACTAATCTGTCTTATTCTTATCCTCGAAATTTGATTTATTTATTTCAGCACCAGTTATGACTATCCACTGTTCTTGCAATTTGTTTGATTCCTTTTTATTTTATTTTTTTTCAATTAATACACCATCTTACACAAAATGAAATAATCTGTAATACACTGCCTTATTTAATTTTCCTTCTTATTTTTGCTACTTTACTAAGTAATATAATACAATTTGATATACATGATCATGATTTTTAAATACAAAATAAAATTTACTGTTAAATCATAATATTTGTTTATTAAAAAGCTGTTTGATTATAAGATTCAACAGCATAATTTCTTATTTACGATTTCTAGTCACAATGCACCGCTCTCCACATGTGATCTCTTTGTGTAGAGGACTTGTACCATTTATTATGAAAACTAAACCAATTTTGTTAACAGATGTCAGAAGATGTTCAGGTACTGCATCTTAAGTTTTCATTCCTATAATTTTATGGTTAAAAAAAACTGCAACAACGACACTGTTAATTCCTGGAGACTTTTTACATAGATCATCATAAGGAAATGTTCACTTAAACACGCATCTCAACATTTCCAAACTATGACTTTCCTACAATGTCTTTTTTTGATAACCTTGAGGTTTGATTAGGTGCAAAGCTACGGTCCATCTGCCATCATTATATTCTGCAGAAGAACCTGCAAATAGGACCACCTCTATACAGAGACCACCTCCCTTCTTCAGGTATTCTTGCCTTCACTCATGAAGGTTATGCAAGATGGTTTGGTGCGACACATGTACGACACTAGCTCGTGCTGTACTCGTGATCTTAATAGAAAGAGTGCATTGTACATAGCGTCACCTGCACTCAGTCACATCCATTAGGTCTACATTTCCTTATTTTAATATTTTTCACATGGTTTCTGGCATAGTCGCTATCATTTATACGAAGACAAGATTTGTGACATATGATATGCAGCATGTGGCATTTTTTTTTTTGGGGGGGGTTCAAATTCATTTAAAAATATTACCTATTACTATTACCTATAATATATATTATATCTATACATTTTTAAATCAAATTGAGAAGGACACTAGAGATGTCGAAACATGTTTAAATAAATTTGATTTTTCACTAAAAATAAGACTTTGTTTTTTTGAGTATAAGGCAACAGAAACAGAAAAAAAAAGCATTTATGCGAACCCTGTGATATCCTTTAAGTGAGCCCCCCTTTCCAAAACCCCGGATCTACTGGTATCATTGGCACATTATGTCGTTACATAGAACGCTTTCAAACATAGAATCATGTTTTTTCCTCCATGTATTTCTTATACTAAGTATCTACTGTACAGTAAGCATTCGAGGCCTGACCGCTCAGGACAGTCAGACTGGGGCGTTTGTATCATCTGGACAAAGGTTTAAGGCCTATTGCTATTGCATTTAGTAGAAAAAAAAACATCTGGTAAGAACCATTTCGTGGGTAAATCAAGTTTTTTGAGCGTTCGTTGTGTGGTTTTTGGCCTCACTTTCGATTCAATTGATTGACACTTGAAAAACTGATCCTTAGTAGTCAAAAAATTTAATTGTGTTTGTTAACACTTGCCACGGAGTGTGTCTGTCTTTTTGGATGCCTGCCTGCCTGCCCCTACGCATGACCGGAAAGCTGGTTAATTGTCTACCTCCACATGCTCCTAGGACATGTAGTATCCATTCAGCCAAAATTGTTTAAGGAACAAATGTCTGACAAATACGACAAGTTTACTAGCAACGATAGCTCACTGGTGATGTGGGGAAACTGGTGAACCACCACGCAATATAGGGCCTCCGGGTAGTTGCAAATACACTAGTGCTGTGTCCGAGTTTTACCATATATTGATCCCTGGCTTATATGATTGTACTACATTTTCATTATAGATATACTTATATAGCTATTGTACTGTATTATATTTATCCTCATGTTTCATTCTCATAATGTTCTTCCTATAGAGTGCATCCGACATTATTATGCTGTAAGTTGATTCATATTTAATGTTTATTCTATTTCACTAATTGTTATTGTATATATATACCATTAACAGTATCTTAAGTTTACTCTGTGTCGTTCTCATTTATGACAACTAGCATAATTGTAAAATGCCATCTGTGAAATGCCCAATTGCCAACTGTACTTACGCAACCGAAGATGTGGAAGCCAGCATAGTAACAGCGCTGATACAGGCCCACCAGCTACAGCACGCCAATACTCCTGCTATTCAACACGTCAAAGCTGAAAAGGTGCGTCGACCAACCATCTCCCCAGGTGGTACAAGCGAAGAATGGGCATACTTCATAATAAGATGGAAAGAATACACTGAAGCAACATCCATAAGTGGCAAAGATTTAATTGTTCAACTTTTAGAATGTTGTGATGACGGACTCAGAAAAGACCTCACAAGATCCGCCGGTGGAACTCTCACTACAAAAAGTGAGAAGGACGTACTAGAACTCATCCAGAAGCTAGCAGTAAGAGTAGAAAACAAAATAGTTGCCAGACTTGCCTTACATGAAATGCAACAGGACAGAGACGAGCCCGTCCGACTCTTCTGTGCAAGACTACGTGGACAAGCTAACACATGCCAATACTTCACCAGATGTAGTAAGCCAGGCTGTGATACTGACATACATTACACTGAAGACATTGTCAAAGACTGCTTGATCAAAGGTTTGTGCGACGAAGACATTCGGCTTGATATTGTGGGGAGCCATAATGAAGAAAAACCTCTTGAAGATATACTGGCACGAATAGAAAGCAAGGAGTCTGCAAAACGGTCATTCTCACGCATCAACCCCGAGACAGTTAACAAAATCAAGAGTACATTTAAGAAGTCCCAAAGTCACAGTGCCGTTGATAAAGAAACAAAATGTACATACTGTGGTAATCCTAATCATGGAGATGGCAAAGACAGGGAGCTGCGCAAGTTAAAGTGTCCAGCATACGGTAACTCTTGTTCTAAATGCAACATCAGAAATCATTACCCCCATCTGTGTAGGTCAAAAGGAAAAAAGAACAAAGATAAGCATATCACTGCAGGAATCAACACCACAGAGTCTGATTCAGATTCCGCCAGTCTTTGTTCACTAGGCTTTGAAATGGTGTCCACATTGGGACAGAAGTCCGTAGTGTTGGAACATCACCAATATGACGATATGTGTGACAAGTGGCTCAGAAAGTCATCCAAGGAACAGCCATATATCAAACTGACAATTGAAACTAACCCAACCGATTATACATCACTTGGCTTTTCCCTGAAAAAGGCGCCTCGAGCAATATTGGTTGAAGGCATGGCTGATACAGGCTGTCAAAGTTGCCTTGCTGGTTTGAACATTGCACGCAGACTGGGATTATCGGAACAAGACCTAATACCTGTAACAATGAGAATGCATACAGCAAATAAGAACAGTATCAAAATACTTGGCGCAGCTATTGTCCGTTTTTATGGAGATTCCCAATCAGGCAACCTTATCCAAACCAAGCAGATCCTATACATCACAGACAGCTCCGACAAACTGTTCTTAAGTCGAGAGACATGTGTTGCATTGGGCATCATCAGTGCAACATTCCCAACAATAGGTGAAATTGGTAGCATAGATGATGATGAAGACGAAGTATGCACATGCCCTAAGCGTGAATTACCGCCTGTACCACCGAAGAATCCCCCATTGCCTCCAACGCCTGAGAATGTCCCAAAACTTAAAGAATACCTCTTAGAGTATTACAAAGCAAGCACGTTCAACACCTGCCCTCACCAAATGCTACCGCTCATGCAAGGACCACCAATGCACCTGATGATTGATGAGAATGCCACCCCAGTAGCACATCATACCCCAGTCCCTGTCCCAATTCATTGGCAAGAGCAGGTGAAAGCAGATCAAAATAGAGATGTAGCCCTTGGTGTGTTAGAGAAAGTACCTGTCGGCAATCCAGTCACTTGGTGCCATAGAATGGTGGTATGTGCCAAGCAATCAGGAAAGCCAAGAAGAACTATTGACTTTCAACCACTTAACCAATATGCAACACGTGAGACACATCATACTCAATCACCATTCCATCAAGCAAGGTCAGTGCCATCAAATACACTGAAAACAGTATTTGATGCATGGAACGGTTACCATAGTGTCCCGTTAAGAGAAGATCGACATTTCACAACATTTATTACTCCATGGGGTCGTTACCGGTACAAGACGGCACCCCAAGGATACATTGCATCAGGTGACGGCTACACACGCCGTTATGACGAAATAGTATCTGATGTTTGTAATAAAATAAAGTGCATCGACGATGCTCTTCTGTGGTCTGACAACATCAAGGATAGCTGGGACCAAGCCATCCAATGGCTTGACATATGTGGACGGAATGGCATAACCCTTAATCCTGAAAAGTTTGTGTTTGCACAGCCTACAGTTCAGTCTGCTGGGTTTGAAGTGACACTTGATAGTGTGCGACTGTGCAGGAAGTATCTGGATGCCATCCACAATTTCCCTACTCCAAAAAATATCACCGATATTCATTCTTGGTTCGTAGTTATCAATCAAGTAAAATATGCCTTTAGCATGACAAAGCGTATGGCACCATTCCGTACACTACTTAAGCCTGGCACTTCATTTGAATGGACAAAACAACTCGACCAGCTATTCCAAGATTGCAAGTCTGTTATTGTTAATGAAATTGAAGAAGGTGTGAGAATCTTTGACAAATCCCGCCTTACATGTCTAGCTACCGATTGGTCAAAAGAAGGCATAGGATATTGGCTATTACAGAAACACTGTACCTGTAAACGCAGAGTACCATTCTGCTGTCGCACAGGATGGAAAGTCACACTTGTTGGCAGCCGGTTTACACAGTCAGCTGAATCAAGATATGCTCCCGTGGAAGGAGAGGCACTGGCTGTTGCTGATGCCCTTGACAAAACTAGACACTTTGTGCTTGGGTGCAAAGATCTCATAATTGCAACAGACCATAAACCACTACTGAAAATATTCAAAGACAGATCACTGGAAGACATACCAAACAATCGACTTCTAAGGCTGAAAGAGAAGACACTGCGTTATCGTTTTGAGATGTTTCATATACCCGGTGTGAAGAATCGTGCAGCTGATGGTATGTCTAGAAATCCAACAAATGGGAATGTGGATATACTCAACATACAATGCCTATCTACTATCAGAGAGCATGATGACCCCTGCTACAGTGAGAGAAATGCAACACGACAGGCGTCAGCAATCTTAAGTGAGATTGAGTGTGTGACATGGGATAAGGTGAGATTATCCACATTGAGTAATGGAGAACTTAGAGACCTGCTTGACATAATCGATAAAGGTCCCCCTATCGGTAAAGAGTCATGGCCAAAGGATATTCAGAAATACCACAAGCAACGTGATGGGTTAACCACAGTGGATGGTGTGATCTTGTACAACAATCGCATCGTAATTCCAGAAGATCTACAGAAAGAGGTGCTTGACTCATTACATGCTGCTCACCAAGGTGTCACCTCTATGATTAGCAGAGCTGAACAGTCTGTATATTGGCTTGGCATTACAAGTGATATCACAAGGATTCGTAATAAATGTGTTGAATGTCATCGGATGGCGCCATCTCAACCAGCTGCATCTCCAACACCAACAGTTCCTGCTGTGTATCCTTTTCAGTGCATTTGTGCGGACTACGTTACACATAAGGGTAATAATTACTTAGTGATAGTTGACAGGTATAGTAACTGGCCCATAGTGGAAAGAGCTAAAGATGGTGCAGCAGGACTCATTGACGCACTAATGCATCATTTCACCACATTTGGCATACCTGAAGAGTTAGCCTCTGATGGTGGCTCTGAATTTGTTGCGACACAAACACAGAAGTTTATGTTGGCCAAAGGTATTCATCATCGGCTATCATCTGTTGCATTTCCGCACAGCAACTGCAGAGCTGAAGTGGGTGTGAAAACGGTTAAACGGATGATTGTCAATAACACTGCCCCAAATGGCAATCTAAATACCGATCTTTTTCGGCGTGCAATATTACAGTATAGAAACTGTCCAGACAGGGATACAAAACTGTCACCAGCAGAAATTGTCTTTGGTCATCCTGTGCGTGACTTTATTCCAATACTGCCTGGAAAGTATGTACCACATCGTACGTGGAGAGAGACCATGCATTCACGTGAAGAAGCATTACGTAACCGACACATGAAAGCTAAAGAAAGATGGAGTGAACATACGAAACGTCTTCCAGCTCTAGTTGTTGGTGATCATGTACGGGTGCAGAATCAGGTTGGGAGATTCGCACGTAAATGGGATAAGACTGGTGTTATTGTAGAGGTACGCCAGTATGATCAATATATGGTAAAGATTGATGGAACAGGGAGAACTACATTACGCAATCGTAAATTTCTAAGGAAGTTCAAACCAGTTAACCCCCCTCCATCCACACGACCTATCTTGAAAGATATTCAGTACAGGGAGTTTATTGAACGTTTAAGACAAAGTCCTCCCAAGTTTGATCCAGCACAGGTGAAGAATCATGTTTACGGTCCTGACAACCAGGACAAAGAGGCTGAACAGCGATCCGAGTTGGGGTTGCCTCCTTCGTCCCAAGAGCTCGTGAATATTCGACCACCCGCTGTGTCGACATCTAATCCGTCAGACTCTACACCAGCAGATTCATCTAGTACACAGATGGATACAGAAACATTATCGCCTGATCAACCGTCAGATTGCCCGTCAGGTCAACAGTCAGATAAACAGTCAGATAAACAGTCAGATCAACCGTCTGATTGTACTCGTGATTCATCTCCTCAAGTGGAATCACCAGAGATATTACAACTACGGAGATCTTCACGTAATCGTGTTCCACCTAGACGGTTCCCAGACTATTAGATGACTCTTTTTTATTCTACATAGTAAATTTTAACCTTCCATTAAAGGACCTAAAATCTCGGGGGGATAGAAGGATATGTATTTTCGCTGAGTATAAATGTGTTATATGATTGTACTACATTTTCATTATAGATATACTTATATAGCTATTGTACTGTATTATATTTATCCTCATGTTTCATTCTCATAATGTTCTTCCTATAGAGTGCATCCGACATTATTATGCTGTAAGTTGATTCATATTTAATGTTTATTCTATTTCACTAATTGTTATTGTATATATATATATACCATTAACAGTATCTTAAGTTTACTCTGTTTTCATTTACAGAGTTGTCATTGACACACACACACTGTTTTGTAATATTTTTTTTCTCACTGCTGTATTTATCAAATTAACAAATCAAAGTAACAAAATATTTAACTAGTTTCGAAATCTGCAGTCTCCTTTTCAATAAAACAAATAAATTACATATTAATACTATATCAAGTCAACATAAATCCCCCATAAGTATTTTTTGCATTATTTAATTTCTATATGATATTTAACAATCTGTATTTACTCTTCTTTACACTATAACTAATTTCTCAACACTTAAAACATTTATACAGTCAGGAGCTCACAGGACAAACAGAGTATATACAAAAGTAGTATAAAGTACAATACCGTAGAACCTCCCATTAATACCACCTCTCTATTGAGACCACCTCTATAATAAGACTACTTTTCACTTTCTCAAACCTTCATAAAATGACCCTCTGTATAGAGACCACCTCCCACCAATCTCCAAATCGAGGCTCTTTGGAAAGTCAGTTGGTGAGCGCCCGCCACCACTGAGTCTGGATGATCGAGGCTACCAGAGATGCTGTACTCAACGTAAAACGCGGTGCGCTTGGCGTATCTTTAAAACGTCACCCGTGCCAATATATTAACGCGAGTCGCGCTGACTGTAATCTATACGTACCTTCCTACAGGTGATCATCGTACAGCTGCGGCGCCTCAGCTCTCGGCGTGGGGAGCTGACCGGGAAGGGGACGGGGCGGGGGGCGGGGACGCCCAGCTCACGGCCATGCTGCTCGCAGTGTCCGTCATGTTCGTCGTCCTCACCGCGCCGCTCTTCTGCCTCCGCACGTACTTCACGTTCATCAAGGTCAGTGGCCGGGGTGGGGGGGGGGGAAAGGAACATACTGAATCACGCACGTTTTACCTTTGTCAATGTGATAGGGGCCAAGTGAACATACAGTCCTGAATCACACGCCTACTTCTTCACATTCATCAAGGTGAGTGGATTAGAAGGGGAGGGGAGGAGATAGAAGCATACAAGTCCTGAATCGGGTAGGCCCTACCTACTTCACATTCATCAGGTGAGATCGCAAGTGGCATACACGTACCGTAAATCTTCTAACACAAAAGAACAAGAATGGCCAACATCTGATACCTGCCTATCTTCTTCTTCTTTTCAATAACCGCTAGGCTCCTGTCGGATATCGCAGCGGTGAGTGATAGCGGCAGCTAAGGGCATTGCTGACAGCCTGGCTCTGAAGCTGTTCACAGAGCCTGCTGATGTGATGGTGTCTGGAAGACTGTTCCACTGTACTAAAGTTCTGGGAATAAACGATTGTCTGTATTCCTCTGTTTTACAAGCCAAAAGTCTTTTTATCTTTTTGTTTGGTAGAGCCCCCACGTGCGGGTCTATTGTTATGTATTAAGTCAACTTTAGCTGGTGGTACCGCCACGTGCCCGTTTAATATCTTATACATAAAGATGAGTCTACTTAACCTCCGGCGGCCCTATCTCGTCCCCACTGGCAGCTATTTATGTCATGTATGACATATATGCTATATACGCCTACCTCAAATAAACCCTCCTTAATGATCAATGCCCGAGTCCGTTTTGATTTCATAACGCATCATAATGAATTCAATGTAACGAGGATGCATTGTGTACAGCTCTAAAAAACATGTATCGTTTGAAACATTATATCTTACCTACGTCGTACGGTTAACTGCCTCCATAAAACTCCTGCCGCTAATAACCCCCCAACCCCAACCCCCAACAACTGAAGCCGCTAGGACGTTGATAGAAGATTTGTGGTACCTAATTTCAACTCATCAAGTAGTACAGCAGATGGGATGGTTTCCGTGTGCAAATCTTGTCCAGAGAATTCATTGCTATTTTCACGTTCTGAACATATTTGGGCAATAAAATCAAAGGTAAACTTGTCCTACTCCGGCACGAAGGGAAAATTCAAGATAGCCACATAAATTTCTGACATTTTACGAACCACATATAGCACATTTTGAAAGCGTTATCTTCATAGTATATCTCTCACTTTGCTCTCTAAAGCTATCTTTTCAGGGACAGTTTGGTTTTACTATTGCAAAATGTGAAGGAAAAATACCACCCACAAAAAAACATTTTAGTAAAACTCGCCTATGGAAGTGTTGTTGTTTAGTATATTTCTAAACTATCTAATTGGTTTGGGCATCTCAGGTGATTTTTCGATAGAGTACTATCTAATGAATTTAATTTAAAAAAATGTTGAAGTGAATTACCCACATTAGTAGGAATCCAGGATTGCCGCGATAACGTTGTAAAATGAAAGAAAATTCAAAAACGTGTCATTTTTCCAATATTATGCCCCTTAGAATAGCAATAAATTCACAATAGATTAGCATTAGATTAGCATTAGATTAGCAATAGATTAGCAATAGTCAAGCAATAGTCAACAATGCCTTCCATGTGAAGACCTCCTGCTATCCGGCTGGCTCACCACACTGTATACAATGTCACCTTTTTCTGTGGTACAAGTTATAAAACACTCCTCATCCCAAATTGATTACCCGTTGACCTAATCCCCTCGCTGATCTCCCCCCAGGCGAAGACGCCGTGGCAGCAGGCGGTGTACCACCTCGGCCACCACGTGTGCCACAAGCTGTGGTACTGCAACAACGCCGCCAACTTCTACCTGTACTGTGTGGCCGGACGCACGTTCCGCCGCGACCTCAAGCGCCTGCTCACCTGCACCCACCCCCGCTCCCCAGCCGGCGGCGCCGAGGGGCCCCCAGGGGGCAGCGAGGGCAAGGGGAGGGACGCCCTCCAGCACAGCTCAGTCAGCAGGGTCACGGAGATGTAGAAGAGGAGAGGAGAGTCCGTAGTCTGTTGATTTGTGTCTAATAGGTTTTGGGATTTGTTCATAGACAAAACTGGGTGAGTTTGTAACATGAATTATTTTATCAGGTGAGTTCTTGGGGCGTATCACGCCGAGCCCGAAGGACAAGTCTGATGTGCCACTAGAACGAATCCAGATAAAATAATTCATGTGACACAATTAATCCGGTTTTGTATTTATCATTCTTTTCTAAACAATTACTACACTGTTTTAAAAAAATGTGAAAAAGTAGTCTAGCTGAGTACAAGCATGATAATCCATGGTATCACCTCTATTCGAAAAGGGTGACCCTCTCCCGGGTTATCGGATACTTCTGGATTATGATAAACAATGAAATTACATGAAAAAGAATGATAATATATTTTTTTAAAGAATGATAATATATAGTATCAGGTTACCGTTGCACATGGCGGCCAAAAGCGAGTTTTGAGCAATAGAGTGAACCTTTGATAGGCAGGGTGAAGTAATGTCCATTGGCAAGGTAATACAGCAGTGGGCAGTGTGAGAGGGGAGTTGTAGTCTGGCGCAATAGGATTCAAAATGCCAGAGTCCATGGTAAACTATTATCTGTTTCCCAACACTGGTGAAATTCATATTTTACATACCCTCTCATATATTTCCACCAAGCATATTTCTAGCATGATAGATATAGCTGAAGACAGGTTTTACAACCCCATGCTTCCATTTGACTATATCACGTGGTGAGACCAGAATGATACCATCATACCAAACAGCGAACTTGATATAGTAAGAGGGAAAGTTTAATAGGGTTGTGAAACCCGTCTTGAGCTATAAATATGCTTGGTAAAAAGATGTTAGAGAGGGTGTAAAAAATTAATGGTAAAGTGTTCATCTTCTGTGTTTTGACATTGAGTTCTATCTATCTGAGGAAATTCCCGGCTGCAAGTAATCTCTACCAGTCATTGGAGTCAACAAACCAATCAGAACGTACGATCTCAAGTCACAAGATGCTCAGGGTGAATGTAGCCTACATACATTTGTAGATTTCTTTTACAGCATTTCATTATACATTTATTTTGTAATCATATTATTACTAATGGCACTATTTAGATTGTTTATGTTGCACTAAGCTGTGGAAAGTCACTATTATATGTGTATTCATGTGTGTTTTACAATGGCAGATCCAGGTTTGTGGAAAAGGGGGCAGCGCACTTAAGGGATTTAATGGGCTTCGTACGAGCGATTGATGGCGGACATGCCAAAAACCCTACGAAAATGAAGTAATTTGGTGAGAAAGGGGGGGGGGCACCCCCTGGATCTGCCTTTGTTTTGCATGTCTTTATATTACTCTTTGTTCTGCATTTTAAGTTAATATAATAATTACATGGTCATAGTGCAGGGCATGCGTGTGTATAATAGATAAGATTTTGGCCTTTGATGCTGTTTGATGAATATAATATAATGAAATGAAGAATATTGGTTATTGTATTAATCTGTTACGTTAGTATTAAGTTCAAACTATTTGAATTACTACTAAATCCTTCATGTAACAGGATGTTCATAAACGAAATGCTCATAATCAGACGTGTATGTTGCTGCTCAGTTAATCATATATTGTAATGTGAAATAATATTTCATGTTGTGTATATTTTGAATCTTTCGATTATTTCAGCATTCACTAATATAATAAATTCCACCACCAAATACAAACTCGTCTTGTGTTTCTTATTTCATTTGAATAGTGTTAAGTTATTATTGCGACCATACATTGTGTTTCTTTGACATGTAATCATGAAATGCTCCATGAATAAAAAAAATAAAAGACATGAAAAATATAGATCACAAGTTATTCATTCTATGACAATACAAATTTCAACAACAATGCTTATTGTTTATTTATGTACACAGAAGAATGAACACATCTTTTAAGAAAATGAAAACAAAATAAAACTATAATCGTCTGATTTGTACTTAATCTATTTCAAATAATAGAAAATATATACAATACAAATTTCAATAACAATGATAATTGTTTTATTTATGTACATATAAGAATGAACATAAATATGTTTTATGAAAATAAAAACAAAATAAAACTATAATGATCAGATTTGTACTTAATCTATTTCAAATAACAGAAGATATATATAAAGACAATCCATAGCTGCATGATATAGCTACAGATAGGTATCTATATATTTCAGTTGGCAGTCTTTAATCCATTGTTTTTACTTTTCGATATTGTACATTTAGTTTGTCATATAGGAAGAAACGTATTTACATTATATTGTACAAACATTTCTAAAAAATCAGGTACAGACAAAATAGACTGACACAAAATCACATTGCACAGGAAACATTTGAAACGTGGTGGTAAAAATTTTGGGAATTTGTCAACACTGCGAAAATACTCTAAATACTATCAAGAAAAGAGGATCTTGTGTATTAATCGCTCACTTCTTGGCATGCACAGTCATATGGTGCTTTTTCAAGTGGCTTCCCTTGTGTGAATGATTTGTAACAAACATGACAGTAAAATGGCTTCTCACCAGTGTGGGAGCGCTTGTGGAGCTTCAGATCAGAATTTTGAGTAAAACATTTCCCACACTGATCACACTTGTATGGTTTCTCTCCCGTGTGAGTGCGCATATGAACAACAACATTAGACCTGTGAGAGAAACTTTTATCACAAACTCCACAACCATAAGGTTTCTGACCAGTGTGAGTTCTCATGTGGGTTTTCAGAGTTCCACTTTGGCTGAATGATTTCTCACACACTGTACACTGGTATTCTTTCTCTCCAGTGTGAATTCTCATATGTCTGGTCAAGGTGCTACGGTCACTAAAACACTTGCCACATTGACTGCACTCATAAGGTTTCGCACCAGTGTGAGTTCTCATATGGATTTTCAGAGTTCCACTTTCGCTGAATGATTTCTCACACACTGTACACTGATATTCTTTCTCTCCAGTGTGGATTCTCATGTGTCTGGTCAAGGCGCTACGGTCACTAAAACACTTGCCACATTGACTACATTCATAAGGTTTCTCACCGGTGTGAGTTCTCATATGTGTTTTCAGATGTCCACTTTGACTGAATGATTTCTCACACACTGTACACTGATGTTCTTTCTCTCCAGTGTGGATTCTCATGTGGCTGGTCAAGGTGCCCTTTTGACTAAAACACTTCCCACATTGACTGCACTCATAAGGTTTCTCTCCAGAGTGAGTTCTCATATGGGTTGTCAGAGTTCCACTTTGGCTGAATGATTTCTCACATACAATACACTGATATTCTTTCTCCCCAGTGTGGGTTTTCATGTGGTAAGTCAAGAAGGCCCTTACACTAAAACACTTGCCACAACAACTACACTCATACGGTTTCTCACCAGAGTGAGTTCTCATATGGTTTTTCAGAGTTCCACTTTGGCTGAATGATTTCTCACACACACTGTACACTGATATTCTTTTTCACCCCAATATGGATTATCATGTGGCGAGTCAAGGCGCTTTGGCACTAAAACACTTGCCACATTGACTGCACTCATAAGGTTTCTCACCGGAGTGAGTTCTTGCGTGGGGTTTGAAGATTTACCTTCTGGCTGAAAGATTTTTTGACACACTGTACACTGATGTTCTTTCTCTCCAGTGTGGATTCTCATGTGGCTTTTTAAGTGGCTACTGTCTAAAACACACCCCCACATTGACTACATTTATAAGGTTTTTCACCAGTGTGAGTTCTCATATGTCTTTTCAGATCTCCACTTTGTCGAACAATTTTTACATACTGTACACTGATGTTCTTTCTCTCCAGTGTGGATTCTCATGTGCTTGGTCAAGGTGCTTTACGGTCACTATAACATTTGCCACATTGACTGCACTTATATGGTTTCTCACCACTCTGTGTTCCCTTTTTTGATTTTTTTAGAGATGAATGATTTCTTGTTTGAAGTCGACTTTATTTGCACATCCTTAGCCATTGTATCCGAGTTTTTAATGTGATATCACATACAGGTCTGTACAAATTTAACAAGTTAGTTACTTAACCACAATTGTCTCTTATCCTTGAAATTTGATTTAATTATTTCACCTCCAGTTATGACTATCCAGTGTTCTATCAATTTGCTTGATGTTTTTATTTTTATTTTTTTTCAATCAAGACGCCTTCTTTTACAAAATAAGATACTATGTAATATAATGCTATATTTATTTTCCTTCTTATTTTGCTATTCTCATAATTAAATGATTACAATTTGATATACATGATCATGATTTTAAATACAAAAATAAAATTTACTGTTTTATCATAATATTTGTTTATCAAAATCTGTTTGATTATAAGATTAAACAGCATAATTTTTATTTACGATTTCTAGTCACAATGCACCGCCCTCCACATGTGATCTATTTGTATAGAGGACTACCATTTATTATGGAGAGCGACATATGAATTTTAAAACGATTATGGCTCAGATGTTCAGGTGCTGCATTTTAAGTTCCAGTTTCCTACAATTTTATGGTTTAAAAACTGCAACAACGACACTGTTAATTCTTGAGTGGCTTTTACACATAGTTCATAATAAAGGAAATGTTCACTTAAACACACAAATTTCAACATTTCCAAACTATCACTATTCCTACAATGTCTTATTTGATAACCTTTGAAGTTTGATTAGGTGCAAAGGCACATACAAAGTTGTTGGTCCATCATTGTATTCTCGACAGAAATTACCTCCAAATAGGACCACCTCTATAAACAAGAGACCGCCTCTATTGAGACAACTCGTGCTGTACTCGTGATCTTCATAGAAAGTCATTTCATTTCATGTATTCTTTTTCTACCACATTAGTTTTCTAACATATAATATGTAAAATTTTTTTCACATGAAGCTTTTCATCTTTAAATATGTACATATTGGATCTTTTTTTTTTTATTTTTGAAGGAATAGTGTACATATAGTAAATTTATAAGAAATTGAAAAGGTCTCTAAAGAGATGAAAAGCTTATGTGAAATAAATAAATTTTAAAGTTTTACATATTATATGTTAGAAAACTAATGTGGTAGGAAAAGACTATACATGAAATGAAATGAGACCTACTGCCATGTACATAGTACATAGAATAACTTTTATACACTGAATAGAAAGAGTGCACTGTCCATAGCGCCACCTGCATTACACTTGCTTATTTTAATAATTTTCTGCATGGTTTCTGGTATATCCGCTATCAAATACGAATCCCCTGATATCCTTTTAAGTGAGCCCTTCAAAACCTGATCTACTAGTATCATTGGCTTATTATGTCGTTACATAGAATTTTTCAAACATAGAATCATGTTTTTTTTCCTCCATGTATTTTTATACTAAGTATCTACTGTACAGCATTCGAGCCTGACCACTCGGGACAGTCAGACTGGGGCTTTCAGTGTCATCTGGACAAAGGTTTAAAGTGTATTGCATTTGAAAAAAAAAAAAAAAAAAAACATTGAAAAAAGGTTTTTCATGTAGAAATCAACTTAAAACGGAGTTTGTGTTCGTTTGAAAGTGGTTATTGGCCTCACTTTCTATATCTCTCTGTGATAGACACTTGAAAATTGCAGCATCATCAGGTGAAAGCATTGTGTTTGTGTTGTACCTATGTCTCAGTGTGTCTAGTCTTGCCTGCCTGTCTGCCTGCCTGCCTGCCTGCCTGCCTACCCTCACGACTGGCTAGCTGGTTGGCTCTCTACCTAAAATTAGCTCCTATGGAGTGCTAACATCTCGAGACACAAAGAATCAAGGACCTGCTCAAAATTATGACAAATACGACAAGTTCTACCCGCAACGATAGCCCACTAATGATGTGATCGGAAAAGAGAACCACCAACAATATAGGCCTCCGTACACAAATACATAGTGCTCGGGCACGCGAGTTTTACCAGAAAGAAAACAGCTCCTGGCGCCAGAAAGGCGGGAAATCACCAAAACCAGAACGAGGCAGCAGACACCACGTGACAGGCAGACGGCACGTGTCAAGACGTCTGACGAGGGCAAAAAAACGGAGCCGCCCAGCAGCTGATGAGCAACAGAAGCACAGAAGGGGAAGGGAGAAAAAAACTTCATGCCGTCTGCTTTGCTTTTTGTAATAATTTTATGGTAGAAATTTGTGGTGTCATTTTCATAAATATGAATTTTCAAAACTCATTAGTGCATACAAACGTAGGGGGCAATTATTTCTTGATACATAATAATACATAATACATAAAACTTCTAAGTTTATGCTGAATATGGTATTGATCCTCCACAAGTCATACTTTAGAACATTATGTTTTGTTGGTCTCAGATTTTAGGAGCATCATCTGTTTTAATATGTAATATTGTTGAGTCACCATACTTTTATGATAGCACTATTGTGCAAAAAGTGGGTAAAAGACATTTTTTAGCTGCTATTACTACTGTGTGTTATTAAACGTTTTTGGGCCATATATATATACATATTGTACATATTTTTTGTTCTATGGCATATTTTACATTTTTACATGCGATATAACCCTGAAATAAAATATTTTATTCTTATTGTGGTCATTTTTCTCCTGGCAATGCTGTACAGTCTGGATGCTGCTCAAAAATCTAGTGGTCACGGGCGCGAATGTGGACAGACTCAGAGAAATGAAATTTGCTGTGGGTGGGTTGAGGTTGGATGCGTCATCAGGATAAACTGTTCAAATAGCCGATCAAGCCATCAGTGTGGTGTTTAATAGTAACTCCTTTTATATCCATCAAGATGGGAAGGTAGAAAGTTATCACAGATGAATCAAAAATTAGCCAATGTACATCCATGTAATTTGCCAAGGTTATCTCTATTTGATTTTCAAAGACGTTCTTAAGTAATAGAATTAAATGCTCAATGGCAGATGAAACTCCAATTGACAGCAAGTTCATGGAGTAACATTTTCTATCATAATTAAAAAAATGGCATTTTTCAGTCTATTTGGGAGTTTGTACATTTTGAACAAATGAAAATTGTATAATTAGGTACATCCCACATGTACCGTGATTGGAAGAGAAATGTATATATTTTGATTTGCATATACATGGGTAGTCACTGAAGTGTAATAGTTGGTATTCACAAATAAAATGTAGTTGAAGGTGAACACAATATATAAAATATGTATCACTAAGTTTTTGGTCCTTATTTAAAGCCGAAGCCAAGAGAAGACTCGAGCTTTATAGCCGTCGTAGGCGTTTCATTGTGTTCCCTCTCCACCGCCTACTACGTTTACTATAAGCACATCCGCGCTGAAATTAGTGCCCAATTTGAATATTATCAATGAAACTGAAAGCGGCCGACAATCGCTGATGTTAATGAGCTGGGAAAACGTCGTAGCCATCAAAATTAATACGCCGAATTATTTAAAGCGTTAGCAACAGCGGTAAAACTGCCATTAATGCTTTACAGTTATCAAAAATAATCATTTTACCCACTCTGCAATGTGCAGACAGATTTGTAGTAAGTGATGCATGTTGATGTTATTTTTTCTGCCTATGCATGTTAAATATTATTCAAAATGAAACAAATGTTCTTGATTTAAGATCAATGATTTGGAAATGCTGATAAAATATTACTGCCGCCTTTATGATGTGTGAATAAATAAAATATGAAAACATTACTTAAACCATTGTACTTTATTTCATTATAAGTCATGGTTACTCAGCATAAAAGTGAGCACTGGAGTTATTTTTTAAATATTATTTATTGAAACTGTTCATGGTCAAAATTTACCGCAAAAAAAATATTGGCCTATCAAGCACAGAATTGACCCATTGATTTGCTCTTACCAAGGGGCCAATTGTCCCACTACAAGTTTAGACCAACAAGAACTCTTTTTTTATTATGTCCTGACACAGTTATGTACACAGATAAGAAGTATTTTTAGAGAAAATGAAATGATTGTGTTAGACTAGTATTTGCCTTATGACTCACCATAAGCTGAAAAAAAAGACAAATAGGATGGGTTATAAAGTGTTATGCAGTGCTGACTATCATCAAGGGATGAATTTGTATTTAGTCATCTATCTAGGGGTAGACAATGTGTTGCTAACTGTTTTATATTTCTACTGACTGCATTTGAAGAAAATTTTACTATGCACTCCCAGCCGCATAACATTCTAAAGCTCGCTTTTTCAGGACTCTCAGTCCTTTGATTTTACGATAACTTATCTGAAATCTGAAATAGCCCTCATTTAGAAAAAGAGGCCAACTGAGGCCAGTCAACAGAAGGGCTGGACCAGATATGCAGTCTCGTTCAACCACACCTATACTACATATACAGCTGGTGAGTGCACGGCATCACTGAGTCTGGGCCGGTCGAGGCTACCAGATGCTGTACTCCAACGTAAACGGTGCGCTTGACGTATCTTTTTAAACATCACCCGTGCCAATACATTAACGCGAGTCGCACTGTAATCTATAAGTACCTTCCTACAGGTGATCATCGTACAAAGCTGCGGCGGCTGAGCTCGGCGTGGGGAGCTGACCGGGAAGGGACGGGGGCGGGTCGGGGGACGCCCAGCTCACGGCCATGCTGCTCGCTGTGTCCGTCATGTTCGTCGTCCCTCACCGCGCCGCTCTTCTGCCTCCGCACGTACTTCACCTTCATCAAGGTTAGTGACGGGGGGTATACAGAATCAAGTACGTACTTCTCATTCTTTTGAGGTACTAAAAATCTTATGTACATATTTGGTCAAGCTCTTGGTCTCATTTTGTTTGAATGTGCTTTACATTTTCTGTATTTTCACTGTCTTTAACTTTGTATTTATATTTTATTATTTTAGACAAGAAACCTACATGGTTCGAAAACGTTAATAAAAATCAAAAAATCCAAAATTAAACAATTGTGAATCCTTTTGACACAGCATCAAAGAAATTCCAAAACAAAATGATTCTTTGAGGTGAATTTGAGTGGGTAGAGAAAACAAGATGACCACCATAACCTCAAACTCATAAAAGGCTGAGAAATGTGCCATTTGTTTTTTTTTAAACCTCCTAGATTAGCAATAGTATGCCATCAGCACTGTTTCCATGTGACGATCATTTTTGCACCACATTGGGTCACCACGCTGCTTGTTAGCTATAACGTATGCACTGTCAAATATTTTTCTTTTGGTATAAGTTACTACATATTAAGCCAATGGCTTTGGGGGACGAACGACTTTATAACATTTAGCTGGTGTTAATGACCAAATATATCCAGTTTAAAACACAACAGAAGTTTCAAATAGTTTCATGTTAGCATAAACGATCATGAATGGTCTTGTGATCTGAATCTTAATGATGTCATTTTCGACCAATCACGATAGGATGCAGCCTTGTTTTTGTAATGCAGCCATTGCAAGATGTCCGACGAAATGTGGAAGTATCATATTTAATAGGATAAACTAGAAATGATAACCCAAAAACGGTTTGTTTGTTAAATCAACCAATGCCCCACATAACACTATTGAGTCTCAACTTCTGTGTCAAGTTTGAATTGGCTTTGTGAGGTTTGGTGATTTTCTGTTGGTTTGTAAAAATTTGACAAAAAATCGGTTTTTGTCGGCCATTAAAGATGGCCCTATCGCCATACCGTTGTAGAATCGTAAAAAGCACAGAAATAGTGTTATTAGGGCCGATTAAGAAGAAGTCAAAGATAAAAACAGCCTGTTAGTAGTAGGTTAAAAAAACAAGAATGAAATTAAAGTCAACAATGCCTTCCGTGGGCGAGGAGGCTTTTGATCTGTTGATATCACACTGAGATTGGTTCTTAGTCATAACACTTTTTCTGTGGCATTCGTTATAAAAACACAACATCACATATTGATTACCTGCTGACCTAAGCCCCTCGCTGATCTCCCCCAGGCGAAGACTCCGTGGCAGCAGGCGGTGTACCACCTCGGCCACCACGTGTGCCACAAGTTGTGGTACTGCAACAACGCCGCCAACTTCTACCTGTACTGCGTGGCCGGACGCACGTTCCGCCGCGACCTCAAGCGCCTGCTCACCTGCACCCACCCCCGCCGCCCCCGAGGCCGAGACCCCGGGGGGGCGCGAGGGCAGGAGGGGAGGGACGTCCTCCAGCACAGCTCAGTCAGCAGGGTCACGGAAATGTAGGGAGGGAGAGGAGAGTCCTGTAGTCTGTTGACTTATATCTGATAGGTTTTGTGATTTGTTCATAGACAAAACCGGATGAGTTTTAACATGAATTATTTTGTCAGGTGAGTTCTTGGGGTGGATTACGGCGAGCCTGATGTGCCACTAGAACGAATCCAGATAAAATAATTCATGTGACACAATTAATCCGGTTTTGTATTTATCATTCTTTTCTAAACAATTACTACACTGTTTTAAAAAAATGTGAAAAAGTAGTCTAGCTGAGTACAAGCATGATAACCATGGTATCACACCTCTTCAAAGAGGCGTGATAACCCCTCCGGGTTATCGGATACTTCTGGATTATGATAAACAATGAAATTACATGAAAAAGAATGATAATATATTTTTTTAAAGAATGATAATATATAGTATCAGGTTACCGTTGCACATGGCGGCCAAAAGCGAGTTTTGAGCAATAGAGTGAACCTTTGATAGTCAGGGTGAAACAATGTCCATTGGCAATGTAATACAGCAGTGGGCAGTTTGAGGGGAGTTGTCTGTTATAATAGGGCTTCAAAATGCCAGAGTCCATAAAATAAACTATTATGTGTGTTCCCAATGCTTGAAATTCATATTTTTACATACTCTCTTATATATATTTCAACCAAGCATATTTCTACCATGATAGATATAGTTGAAGACAGGTTTTACAACCCTGCTTCCATTTGACTATATCAAGTGGCCCTGGCGGAACTCATTGAGACCCCAATGAGACCAGAATGATACCATCAAAGCAGCGAACTTGATATAGTAAGATGAAAACTTTAATAGGGTTGTGAAACCTGTCTTGAGTCTATCGTTGTAGAAATATGCTTGGTATATGCTTGGTAAAAGATGTTAGAGAGGATGTAAAAAAATGAATGGTAAAGTGTTCATCTTCTGTGTTTTGACATTGAGTTCTATCTATCTGAGGAAATTCCCGGCTACAAGTAAACTGTACCAATTATTGCTGTGAACAAGATCAATCAGAACGTGCCGATCTCAAGTCACAAGATGCTCAGGGTGAATGTAGCCTACATACATTTGTAGATTTCTTTTACAGCATTTCATTATACATTTATATTGTAATCATATTATTACTAATGGCACTATTTAGATTGTTTATGTTGCA
>CM032661.1:45001973-45013980 GCA_019095985.1 Streblospio benedicti
TAATAAAAACTTCTGGACTGGGACGTGGACAGATATGACAAAAGAGCAGGCCCTTTTGATGTCAGTCAAAACACTAGGAGGTCTGGTCAATATTACACATCAAGAGTCTGCAAAGACCAAGTGGTTTTTGCACACATAAATGTGATAGTCATGAAAACGTACACATGGTGTACACATGAACCAAACCAAGAGTGCCTTTGAGAAGATATGTGTAAATATTCTAACAGTGCATGCCATTTCTGGATGCGTTACTACATAATCAATTTTCGGGATGGGAGAAGTTAAAGTTTTCAAAGTTTTTGAAATCAACTCAACATTGAAAAACAAGACAGCTGTTTTTGGGACCAATTGTAAAAAGGACAATATAACTGAAAGTGGAGAGTTAATAGTTTCCTGTTTATATGAGTACATTATCAGGCTGCTACTTGGAGGATGCTCAAAACACAATTAAATAAATAAATATGAACATGGTTTTTCTAAAAGATCTGTTAAAGGATCTGTTATCCCGATAATTACTGACAAGGCTGTAGCTCCCCTACTTTTCTGAGAGAAATTTAGTGCTTGTGTTAAGACAAAGAAATGTAATGCTTGCATGTGTACCAAAAATGGCCTGTAGTGCAGCATACATTGCCAATGTAGAGTAGAATATGCAAATACACGTATCTAAATACTATGTAACCTCATTAGCACAACATGGCATTTCCATATAACAAGATATGATATCCTCATGTTTCTCCAAAATAGGTAAATTGGTAAGTATTTCCAAAAATAAAGACTTCAGTATTTTTACCAAGCTGGTTATTTATTCATTTCAATTCTATTGTATTGTGTATTTAGTGATAGAAAATACAAATATTCATAGTTTAATAGCTACCAGGAATGAAGAACAGTTTTTACTATAATTAAGGGGGTAATTCTACCCTTTTGACCTTGAAAAGCCCTCAAGGTCAAATATAACATGATTTTTAGAATCCTTATATGCTATTTCCTATCAATGAATAATAGTAATAATGTGTCTAAAACCAATATTTAAAAAGTTATGGGCAATATTATGTCAATTTTGGCGGCCATTTTGAAAATCGCATAAAAATCAACTTTGCCCAACTTGGATTTTTTGGGAATTTTTTCCCCTCATTCCTGAGACCTAAAAGAACACAAAAACACATAAATTTGTTTGTTAGTCAAAATTTCCATTTCAATGTTCTATAGGAGAGTCTAAACTGTTGATCTCCGCCACAGAACACGCGTCTTGCTACGGCTACGGCTACGGCTGTATTGATATTGTGAGGAGGTTAGACTAGCGCCGTGATTTTTTGGGGAGCGTGTTTTCCATCGCAAAATTGAGCACGGAGATTGACCAATCAGCGTGGGTTATTGGCGGTTACTTTTGCACGGAATGATAGGAATGAGTGATTAGCATTGTGCGCTGATATGAAGCATCGGCCATTTTTAACTCCGACTTAAACGTCACTGATGCCCCTACCGATGTAAATGTAAATGTGATGTTTTTTTATAGTCCTGATCCTGCATGGCTCTCATGACTTTACAATTTACACCAGGTCATTGGCACACTTATTGATCAGCATTTGATCAGTTCTCGTATACTTGCATCGGCAGCACATTCATCACTCTTTCAACCCAATGACCTGTACCTATTTAACGTGTAGGTGCCACGGAGCAGTGTGCAACCTGCTACGGGTAAGTTTGCTCAACACCCACCACCAGACCCGACCGGGAATCGAACCCACGACCTTCTGGTCACGAATCCAACTCCCTAACCATTCGGCCACGGAAGCACCGATGCGTTACGGCCTCAAACATCTGTTGGTGCACCGCAGCCATATATTAAAACTCACTGTGGTCATACATCCTGTATAGCATCCTATATGCCTAATATGACTGGGCTATTAAGAGGCATTCCCTTCATTGGAGTTTGGTACTATGTTTGGGACTGCCTGAAAAAAGTACAAATTTAAAGATGTACTCAGAGGTGGTCTTAGTTTAGAGGTTCAGCTGAGGACTGTTATGTTGTGATGTTGTGGTCGCTGATGGGTCGATGTGAGCGCCTGTCATACAACCCTTACCCGGATGAGTGATTCACTGCAACCTTTCAAAGCGCTCGCTGAGTAACATAAACCATTTTAATGACCACGTACAAGTGTGTACCATTAAGCGCTCACCACACATTTTCCCCCAAAGGCTTTGGACTCAGTTAAGATAAACTCTGCACCACTGCCACCAGCATATTTATACCGTGAACACCTTGATTAGGTGGAATGATCGCAAGCAAAGTTAAATGCATGCTTTTCACATATGATCGCTTATTTATGGAACTTAAATTTTACGTCTGATATGTACCACGTACACACTATACGTCGCCGTTTTCACGCCTACCCAGCTCATTTTGTCGAGCACTCTTAAAATTGTGTGCTTCCGTGGCCGAATGGTTAGGGAGTTGGACTCGTGACCAGAAGGTCGTGGGTTCCATTCCCGGTTGGATCTGATGGTAAGTGTTGAGCAAACTTACCCCTAACAGGTTGCTCCGTGTAGGTACCACGTTAAATAGGTACAGGTCATTGTGTTGGAAGAGTGTGTGAGTGAGTGTGTGAATGATTAGCATTGTGCGCTGAATGTGCTACCGATGCAAGTATGAGAGAACTGATCAAATGATGATCAATACGTGTGTCAATGACCTGGTGTAAATTGTAAAGTCATGAGAACCAGACTGGGATCAGGACTATAAACCACCACATTTACATTTACACTTACAATTAATAAGTGTTAAGTGTTATAAGTTGGTAGCGCCTTCACTGCGTTGAGTGAGCTGTAAAAAACAGCGCTGCACTAGTGTAGCGATGTGCTGTGTTATTGAGACCGCATGAAGGCAGCTCACATTGCATTGCCAGACCCACGGCTTGATCACTCACGCTGCCTTTACAAGTCCTTGTTCATACCAACTGACTATATAGAGCTGCACACAGTGAGCCCGTGAACACACGCATCCCGTGAATCCCATTCTTCAAAACGAAGATAAACACTATCTAGTAAGCAATCTCCTTCTCTAGAAGAATTTTTCAACACCCGTTGTCAGCATTGATAATGTTTGGTTTGAATATGTCATATTCAACTGTTTTCCTATCAATAACATAGAATTGTAAATGTCATTCACGGGCTCGGTGTGTGCGTCCCTCAACTAGATACCACTGTAACCCTAAAAAAATGTGTGCTATTTAATTTACCTAAATTCGCGTATTTGGGAGGTTACGCGAAATTTAAAAAGCCGTGAAAATTGAAAGACTTACAGTACTTTTCTATGACTACGCCGACATGGGCGATGATTTAAAGGAGGTATAATGAAGTATATGGGATCGACTGCATTTCTATGAATGCGCCTTTGGTTTGGGTTTTGACTGTTTCTTTTGTAGTTTGATTGGTTGTTGTGTTGGTGAAGAGGATCAATGTGGCGTTGTGGGATTGGAAAATCAACAAACAAGAATGAATGAAATAAATCATGTGAAACAATGTGTGCATAACAGTCAGTTTGAAATGTAAATATCATTGTTAACCTCATTCGTGAATACAGAAATGCACATAAAATTAAAGCTCATTTCACTGGAATGTACCAGCAGACATGAAATGTTTGTTGCTAAATGACTTTTGGTAATATAAAAAGAAGGCAGGAGTTCGTACAAAATTAAAAATGCGTGCAGAAGTAACGCAATTTAGTCGTCCTTTTATATTTTAACAGTCTATTTGACGCAGCGCACCGTTATCTGGGATCCAGTTAAAACCCCAGGGTGCCATGAAATGCACACCCTGGCATGCTGTCATGATCGGGTTCTTCCGTGATATATCTGTATGACATGACAACTTTAAACACATTGCCGCCATTTTAGCACATTGATAAACACAATTCAGTACTTTTCACACCATCGTGGGTTTCACGCCTTTCCCATTCACTCAGCCTTCAAAGTCTGATGTTCATGGTTTAAGCTTATTTTCAATAAGTAATACGCCCGAATAGATATGGGTGTTTTCACACAGCCAAAAGTAGTTTTACGTCTATTCTACTTTCACTCAATGCCAACAATGCAGACAACGTACTAATCATCACATCATGCCGGGGTTTTGGTCCTGAGGATAGCATAACAATTAATGATTAACTGAAAATCGTGGTGCGTCATTTCTTGAAAATCGGCAATCAGAGTGAATGACTTCTCTGTTTTTACAGGCCAGGTATCTGACGATTAATTCCGTCAAAAACTTGTGCACAGGATCTTTGACGGCGGGAGCGAGGTTTAAGTCGTAAACACATATCGGCGGGTAACTGAAGCAGTAAATCTCGCCTTCTCACGATGTCAGTGTCCGTTAGCACCCACAATCAGAGGAAAACGGCCGCTAAAGTATCAGGCGTGCGGTCGGTGTCCGGGTGTAAAGTCATATAGCTCCGCAGATGTGTGACATCCGCATGGCTGGGTGGATTTTGTCCCCCCCCCCCGAGTTCAACGTATTGCAGTTAAAGCTCGGTGACGTGAATGGGCTCCGTCAAACACCGCCGGTGGCCATACAGTGTCTGTAAAATGGGAAAATCATTTCTTCCAATGTCCCAGCAACAACCGGCGGGTGGTCGACTGGACGTCCTCCAATGCCTTGCAGATAACCAGGCGATAGTCGGCTAATCTCTGATGGAACCTCTGATCACCGGCCGATCACCCAATGTCGGCAGATAATCGGCCGATAGCCTACCCTATCGTTAATCGTGTTCCAGTGTACATCTTTCAATAAATTTTCATATTTTCTACGGAGCCCCCACGTATGGGAATAAATAGCATAAAAGAAATGAATTATTATAAATTTAGTAAAAAAAAGAAAGACTTTTGATTTAATGCCAATATTGTTGTTAGGAAGTTATTTTGAAAAGGATAATTTTTGTATTGAAAAGCTTTAATATATATGTTTGATTTTGGAATAAATAGCAGAAAAGAAATAAAATAGAGAAATGAACCCACGTATGGAGGACTTGAATACTTAAAAACAGCTGTGCGTCCATATACCCATACGTGTTTCATCATTTTTCTATATGTGACACTGCCGTTAGTGGCAAAATCCTTAGCACCGTATGGCCACTTCCGATTGGTGTAGGAAACATTCGTGTCAATGGCTCCAAAGCATTTTAAATGGGGTTAAAGCCACAGTGAAATTCTACCGTACCTGTCCGCATGGGGTAGCGAATGACGGGGGTGAACGTGAGGTGGCATTTTAGGCAGTACGGTGACCGTAGAAGAAGTTTGGCACTCCAAACTTCCGCTACGACCAATGTCAGCAGTGATCTGCCCATAAGAAGGCAGTGCGGTGACCTTACTTTAAATGTCGTGCAAACACACTGGATTTAATCGCACGTTGTCTGTACAAATATAGAACTGGGGCCGTGCGTTCCCTTCACCATGAACGTACAAATGCCGTACTTTAGGAATAAACACCGTGCGTAGACCTTAAGTTATACGCGAGTACATCGCACTTTCTATGCAAGTTGAGGGCACGGCCACCTCAATAAAAACCACTCCCTGTGCCGACGCACTCCTAACGCATGGAGCCCGTGCGTATGAGTCCCAACTGCACTTTTGTCACTGCATGCGGGAAATGTTGTAGACGCCGCAGACCTCAAAATGCCTTGCGGCGAACACGCCCGCAAGGTGGAATGTGCCCCTCGCTTTAAATCTCGTACAGACACAAGGGATTTAGCCGCACGTTGTCAGTACAAATACAGCACTGGAACAGTGCGTTCCCTGTACCATGAACGTGCAGTTGCCGTACTTTAGGAATAACACCGTGCGTATATAGAACGTAAGTTATATGCGAGTACAACGCATGGTCAATGCATGTTGATCTCACGGCCACCTCAATGAAATCATCCCCAGTGCCGAAGCACCCATAATGCCTAGGGCACATTCCACTGCAAGGCGGGTCTACAGCCAGTCTACGACCAAAAACGCAAGATCTTAACGACCCGTGAGTGTGGAGTGCAGCAACGGTAGTTTTTTTCAATGCCGTGGCCACAGAAAAAAGTTTGGTTTGCCAAACTTCTACGACTACCCTACGTCATGGTCTGACCGTAAGGAGGCAGTGCTGAGACCTTGCGGTAATGTGGTATAATCACAGAGAATTTACCCGCACGTTGTCATTACAGCTACAGTACCGGCGCAGTGCGTTCTCTGTACCGTGAACGTGCGAATGCCGCACTTTAGTAATCCCAACATGCGTAAAGCGTATATATTTTATAAGTTATATGCGAGTACAACGCACGTTTGATGCATGTTGATCTCACGGCCACCTCAACAAAACCATTCCCTGTCCGACGCACTCCTAACGCACGGAGCCCTACATATGTGCCCTCAACTGTACTTGCAATGCATGCGGAACACGTCATAGACGCCGCAGACCTCAAGACGCCTTGTGGCGAACACGACCACAAGGTCAAATGTGCCCGTCGCTTAAGTAGGCAGTGCACCGACCTTACCCTAAATGTCATTCAGACACAAGGGATTTATCCGCACGTTGTCGGCACAGACACAGTACAGGGGCAGTGCGTTCCTTGTACCATGAACGTGCGGATCCCGTACTTTAGTAATCACACGGTGCGTTGAGCGTAAGTTATATGTGCTTCAACGCACGTTCTATGCATGTTTTTCGCACGGCCACCTCAACAAAACCACTCCCTTTGCCGACGCATTCATAACGCATGGAGCCGGTGCGTATGTGCCCACAACTGTACTTTTGCCAATGCTTAAATGTCGTACAAACCCAAGGTATTTACCAGCATGTTGTCTGTATAAAATACAGCACTGGGACAGTGCGTTTCCTTAAATACCATGAACGTGCAATTGTCGTAATTTCGGACTCAGGGTCTACCGACAGTCTACTGCCTAAAAAAAACGCATAGAAATCGTGAGGATCCGTGAGTGTACAGTGCGGCAAACGTACGTTTTTTTTCAAGGCAATACTGTGGCCGCATGTGTACATGTACATGTACACTACTGGTGCAGTGCGTTCCCTGTACTGTGAACTTAAGAATGTTTTACTTTTCTAATCACACGGCGCGTTATACGCGAGTACGACTCATGTTTGATGCAAGTTGATCTCACAGCCACCTCAATAAAACCATTCCCAGCGGCTGCGCATTCCTAACGTACAGAGCCCGCGCGTATGTGTCCACAACTGTACTTTTGCCAATGCATAAGGAAAACGCCGTAGACGCCGAAGACCTCAACACGCCCTGCAGCGAACACACCCGCAAGGTGGAATGTGCTCTTCGCTTAACACTGATTAAAGGTGGCCGCACTGTAACTTGTATCATTTAACTACAGCTTTACCCAATGTCGGAAAGTGACTTAAACCACTGGTATAACTACGCAGTATCACTGGTTATTACGATCGTTGTGACCTAACCAATATTAAACACATGATATTTCTCATGTACGGTCATATCATATATGAAGCGAATTTTTAAAAGAAGAAAAAACCCACATAAATAACGGACATTTGAATGGATATTTTTAGACACTAGGATATGAATACAAAAAATAACTTTAATTGAGTCGCTAAAGAAAGAAAGTGTGTATGAATCTTACCTGGGGTGCACCATGCAAGGTGGAGGAAGCCAGATAGTCGCTGATAACTATCTTTACGTGGGTCCATTTCGTTCCAGTCGTCCTTGTGTTCAGATTGGTTACCGCCATGTTTGATTTTTGTGTTTTTAAGACCTGCTTTTCAAAACCACTAATGTCACTTCGCTAGTCTGCACAATTGTGAACAAGGTAAAAAAAAGTCACTTAAAAACCCGCAATGTTGACTCGATGAACAATAAATTCGCCAAGTCGTCCCAAGCCTGCTCAAATGTTTTTCATATAGATATGAATTATGATATTTAATTCAAAGTTCTATCAGTGTCTCCATTAATCGTCACAAGAAAGTCACAAACACTTGAGCCGGCATATATTGTTCGAACTGTTGTTGGTGAGTAGTCACTTATTGTGGGTAACTGTAGTTATTGTATCCACAATAAAAGCTAAGCCATCACAATCACGTTAATGTATGTTACCAAGTCTCAAAGTCTAACAACCAGTCAGTCACAGATCGTGGAGACAGTCTATCTCATGGTTCCCGATCTTATGAGATCTTAGTCGCCGCTGTTTGAAGAGTCAGGACTGCAGAACGATTGTGTGCAATAAAGCTACAATAAAGTACGTGCGCTGCTCTTTCGCTCATTCTTTTTTAATTTAGTAGAATTTATTCATTATCAATTACGCTCATTAAATATACGAGGTGTTCTTGACCTTGGCATGCACAAATGCTCATAAGACAATATGCATTGTTATGATAGTGAATGTGATCAGAGTTAACTCTAATTAGTTCGTTATTTATATTGAATTTATATATATTTTTTAAGTATCATTAGAACATATGTTCTTTATACTTGAATGAAATGGTGGCAGCATACCTTTATATACATCCCCTCACATGTGTGAACGAGTTTCCTGTAGTTTCCCATAAAGCCAGATGGTTCAAAACAAGGCCTTTGTTAGGTCTTCAGAATTGCAAAGTATGAAGAAGAACATAGTAAGTTGCACTGGGCTAGGAATTAACATCCCCAATGTAACACACACATTGTCATGCCTGTAAGGCTTTGTTATTCATTTATTATGTCTCCTATAGGATTGCAGAGTACACTCCAGCACTGGCAGATCCAGAGTTTGAGTGCTGTACACGTGATCAACAGCAAACATGACAAAATCCTATGAAAATCAGGTATTACTTTGGAGGATAGAGGGGTGTGTGCGTCACAGTCGTCAGCACAAGCCCCTCTACTGCCAACAACTCATGGAGACTGTAGCGATAAGTACATGTACATTATTTAACTATAAGCTACACCCAAAAGCAATGTTCTTGCCATGCCGTGATGTCTAGTCTAGTCACTTTCTGTCAGCACCAGAATGTGCATGTGAAAATCTAAGACCACCGTATATTTTGCTTAATGTAACGATTCTTTATGTAGCCAACCTGCCCTGGGGAGCTTCATTTTTTTTTGCTGAAATGGTTAGTCTTTTAATACATGCTAGTATCTTGTAATCTGTATAGGAGATAGGAGAGGGTTAGCGGCCTATAATATTTTTAATAATGTTGTATCTCCCTTCTTGAATATCAAAGATATTATTTGCTTGTAGGTTTCAGGAAGTTCTCCAGCTCTAAATGATGCATTGAACGAATTTAATGAAAGATCTTTTACAGAGGTCTTTGTATGTGTCAAATGATGCACACTGTTTCATCATTATTTTAGATAATTAAATATTGTTAAAGAAAATGGCTTGCTTATGAATCGTTGCTGACTTATAAGCCCTTGCGACTGGGTGGTTAGTATAATGATTTTGTAAATTGAATGTATATACTTGTAAATGCCACATTTCAGTATAATAAACAATTTTTGAATTGATTTGGCTAACTGTTGCTGCTGCAGCCGCCGCCGCCGCCGCTGCTGCTGCTGCTGTTGTTACCGATGTTGTTGTTGTTGTTGTTGTTGTTGTTGTTGTTGTTGTTGTTGTTGTTGTTGTTGTTCTCATGTTGTTATTGTTGTTGTTGTTATCACTATGATTTGGTGGTGGTGGTGGTGTGGTGGTGAAAATCAATGTCATGCTGTGATGACAAATCACTAAACATCAATGTGTGTAATGAAACATCAACGTGAAGGAAACAAAAATTAAGGAAAAAAAAATCAACTTTTAAATATCACAATACATAACAGAAAGTACAAAACTATACAATATAATATACACTGTGCACACCAAATAAGTCCTGCTATTTGCATGGTCGGTTCACGGTGTGCGGGTTTCCCACAATGCAAGTTAAGTGCGCTTTGGTCATTAAAAAAATGTCAATGAGTTATAGAGTTGTTAAACAAAATCTCAAACCTGATAACTTTGTCAGTTTGTTTGTTTAAAGAAAAACATATTTACCTATTTTCATATACACTCCATTAGATTGGTCATTCTATCAGTGGCAGATATGAGATGTCCCGATATTCAATGTATCGAACGTGAACCACACATCACTATGATCCGTCCACAATACTCAAATTGATAAACATTTTGAATGGATAAAAAGTGGTGGGGGTGGGGGTTGGGGATCACCAGGTCTTCTACATCTGCCACTGAATATGCATGTAGTCTATACACCAGTTTTCTAATCACTGTCTCAATGATATATATACATCATAGTGGTGTCTCAAAATAGTTACTACAATTTTTACCTGCACGTGGTGCAGTCTTAATCAACTAAAGCTCTGTGATGCTACGATGTGTCATAAAGAAATGATAAAGAGTGATACTGTTTGTCTATTTTCCCCCAGAATGCAATTGTTTGTAGGCACCTGTTGGTTATAGACAGGAACTACGATTAGAAAAGAAATGTATAGTAAAAATGAGGATGGAAAGTTACATGCAAGTGCATGAAACTTAGTGATGTGCTCAATAACCACGTCCGTGATTCAGTCCACCGTGATGAGATGAGTATCCGTAACTATGACCACCGTATCCATGGCTACCATGCCCATAGCTACTGTATCCATGGACACTATATCCACGACTTCCGTGTCTGAAAGAAAGAAGTTACCAACTATCAACCTAAATAGCAACAAAAAAACAAACACAAATTACTTATATAAAAATACAGTGGAGTATTTAAAGGTGTATATAAATTGCACCCAACAAAACTGGGGCACATCACTTTGTTCTAGTATATGTATATTGCCACAGAACTGGGGTGATAAATTGTTGAAGAAAATTAATTTAAACACATTCACAATTTTGCAGGATGTAACTCATAATCAGTGATCTATCCATCCTTGAAGTGCTGAACATTGATTTGGCCCTTGATTTTATTCCTGGTTTAATCAACGAACAGTTCTTTAATGTAAGTAAGTAAAGTTTGAGGTTTCAGCCCACGCCGTGGAATCCAGTTTCAGTTGGTGTTGATCACGTTTGATTGACATGTGGCATTTGCTGATTTTTGCCATTTAGTGAAATAACCATTCATTATTCAAAGATCTGTCATTAGTTTGTTTTCACCCATCATAAACCAGTTTTCTAATTGGATTTATTTCTGGTATAGTTACTCTGCAGCATGTCCGATTTGGCTAAAGTACCTGTTGTGCCCGCCATAGCCACCTTGGTGACCGTGGCTGCGGATCGCCGCATAGCCGTAATCAACCAGGTTCACGTCGCAGAAGTCCCGATAGTTGTAGCTGTTGCCATAGCCACCATAGCCGTAGGTGACCTCCGTGACCCCTGTGGCCCCGGAGAGTCCATGACTTCCGTGTCCGTAACTAAGATGAGAGCAAGTTACAAGCAATGCAGCATTTGTGTACTACACCCAATATATATATATATTAAAAAAAAGTATTTTAGGTAATACAGACAGGAAACATTCTCCATATAGCCAAGTAAAGACAACTGTCTGACCGTAAATAACGATACTGGGGTGGGGGGTGGTGGGAGTGGTTGTCTATTTTGGGGCCTCGAAGAAAAAGTTAAGCGACATCCCCATCAACATTTAAAAAAGTTGACCCCTTCCCCCCTAAAAAGCATTAAACGCCCTCTACATATATAGTATAGTCATTGCATTTTGGACAATTGCTTAATGAAATCAATTGAAAATATAAATCGTAGCGTGATAAAAAGTTCAGCGACCCCACAATAATCATATAAGAAAAGTTGACGACCCCCCTGGCCTTTTGCCACCCACCCCCGGTATCATTACGATCGTTCCTTTTTAGCCATGACGCACTCCGTTGTAGGCGGAGCAGGTAAAGCCGGGGGCAGTACCGCAGGGGGCGTTCCCGTTTGGAAATTAAAACGACCCCCACGTGGTAGTAATCCCGGGCATACCGGGAGCAACCCGCGTATTTTAAACACAGCACGATAAAATGAAAAGGGGTATCAGATGTCCTGAAGAGACC
>CM032661.1:45014080-45026777 GCA_019095985.1 Streblospio benedicti
ATGGAGATAGGGTTTTCCCCCTTTCCCTCGAATTTCTGAAAATGGAACCATTCGCCGGCCCAAAAAATTTTTTTTAAAAATTTTAAAAAAAAAATTAAAGGTTTAAAAATTGGGGGTGGGATTTAAAGGTTTTCAATCTGCCACTGAAATATGAAATTTTAGTCTACCCAGTTTCTAACCCACCGTCTCAAATAAATATAATGATTTAATGACATTTTATCCGTGTGTCTCAATCAACTAAAGCTCTGTGATGCTACGATGTTGTCAAAAGAAATAAAAGAGGCTGAATAACTCATAATCAGTGATCTATCCATCCTTGAAGTGCTGAACATTGATTTGGCCCTTGATTTTATTCCTGGTTTAATCAACGAACAGTTCTTTAATGTAAGTAAGTAAAGTTTGAGGTTTCCAGCCCACGCCGTGAATCCAGTTTCAGTTGGTGTTGATCACGTTTGATTGACATGTGGCATTTTTAATAGTGATTTTTGTCATTTAGTTCGAATAACTGTTCATTATTCAAAGATCTGTCATTAGTTTGTTTTCACCCATCATAAACCAGTTTTCTAATTGGATTTATTTCTGGTATAGTTACTCTGCAGCATGTCCGATTTGGCTAAAGTACCTGTTGTGCCCGCCATAGCCACCTTGGTGACCGTGGCTGCGGATCGCCGCATAGCCGTAATCAACCAGGTTCACGTCGCAGAAGTCCCGATAGTTGTAGCTGCCGCCATAGCCACCATAGCCGTGACCCCCGTGACCTCTGTGGCCGCCCGAGAGTCCATGACTTCCGTGTCCGTAACTAAGATCAGAGGAAGTCACGTGACAAAGGAATCCAGCATCTGTGTACTACAGCAATAGTTTTGTAATAGTTATGACGCTATATATATATATATGCACATTTCTACAAATTACTAGTAATAACTGATTGTTTGCTACTATATAGAAGATTTCTGCTGTGGAACTATACATGCTAGACCAGATATGCTGCAGTATTTGCTGCATAGCAGTAAAGAACCAGCTACTGTAACGTCTGCAGTAATTTTACCGCACTAAAACCCAGTTCACAGAAGGCAGTGCGGCTTCGGTACTGTCTCTATCGCCGAAAACTAAAGGAGGCCATGGGGATCAGTACGTGTCCCAGTGCTGTAAAAAGGGCAGTGCCCTCTGAAGGTATAGTGGGCCTCCGGCTGTCATTCAAAGTAGGCCCCTTAACCCAAGTCGTGACATAATGTTGTGAGAAATAGTGACATAAATTGGGGGCACTGATGCCCCATTTTATTTGACGATATATAAACTTGGGACTTCTGGTTTGTTGTTATGCATAAATTGTACGTTTAAAAATGTCTGCAAAAATAATGGGGCAAAATCCTTTAAATGTTGGGGGTCCTGGCTGCAGCCCTCTCAGCCCCCGCCCCCACCCCTTTAATCGGCAACTGGGGCGGTGGAAGTGTTTTTTGGTAATGCAGAGAGAGTAGAGGGATTGCGACATGCCAAATATTCATTTTACAGTCAAATAACAGTTGTCTGACACAGTACACAGCCAGTACGTTAGACATTCTGTGGCCGAGTGGATAAGGAGTTGGACTCGTGACCAGAAGGTCGTGGGTTCGATTCCTGGTCGGGTCTGGTGGTGGGTGTTGAGCAAACTCACCTAGAGAGGAGTTGCACACAGGCACATACACGTCAATGAGCTACAAGTCATTGCGACAATTGCGTTCAAAGAGTGAGTGAGTGATTGTGTGAGTGATTTGCATTGTGCGCTGAATGAGCTGCCGATGCAAGCATATGGGAAACGATCAATTGAAGATCAATAAGTGGGCCAAATGACCTGGTGTAAATTGTTAAGACGTGAGAGCAAGTGTTGGATCAGGACTATAAACCACCACATTTACATGACGTACCCGTTGTATGCTGAGTTGCGCGTGCCGGGTGCGCAGTACTGCAGGTAGGCGTTCCCGTTGGAGCACATTATGAACGACTTCTCATCGTGGTAGTAGAGTCCGTCATAGTGGCAGCGGCCAGCGTATCTAAACACAGAGGAAGCAATGTCACAAACATGGCCTGGAACTTGATTTCATAGTAAAAGGATTTTTCTTTGGTATACAAGCACCATAGGGTCAATCATTGAAATTTGTTCAAATATATAACTTAGATCATCCTTTCATTCCGGGAGAGGGCCGCCATTTTTCAAAATGGCCGCCAGAAATTATACATTCGCTTATTTGTCTTTGTAGTATAAGCTGAATTCTCAATTAGACAAATCCTCACAATACAAAATGGATGCAAAACGCAGGTGTCGCTACAGCCATATATCCCGAGAAATGGCCAAGATGACTTAATACTTGGCAGATACATGATTTCCCAGAAGGGGATCCAAGTCACGACTGTGCACTCTTGGATCTGCCAATTTCTCTTTCACAATTTAAGTTAAGAAATAGATAAATACCATACAATCATATTTATGTTTACTAATACACTGATCACATTAAAACTACTTTTAGTGAAATAGTTATTGTTTGAAGACTCAAATCTCACCTTCCCCGGTATGTATGCCCGGCGTGACCATGTCCATAGGAACCGGATGATTTACCCTGCAAGTTGCCATGGGAACTACTATATGAGCTGCCGTGGACTTGAACTCCAGATTTCCCAAAAGAGACACTGAATCCTTTAGGTTCATCACGACTCTCTTCTTCTTGTTCTTCAACATTATCAGAGTACGTATATAAACCGTACGGATCGTTGGGACCATCCACGTCGTATACTTGACCATCTCGACCATAGAGGATGCGGATTGTATCATCCACATTGTCATTGTTATCTTGTACTGTATTATAGTATTTGCCGTGGTACTCATTCTGAAGAGCATCTAGCTTGGTATCATCTGCACGAGATAAGAGTATATATACTATAAGATACCGTGAGATGAGATAAGGAGAAAAATGATAAGATCAGGATAATACTTGAAAAGATCTGATAGGTTATGATAAGACAAGAAAGCCAAAGCGAAATGAGTGAAGATGAAATAAAATTTTATTTCAGAATATTACATTGCACGTTAGTTTGATTTCATGAATGTAGCATATCCAAGTAAATACAATGCACTTTGAGTATCTGATGTCTTGAAGAGACCTCTGATACATAACTATTCCCATTAAAAATTCTGACCAACTACAGGCTGTTAATCTATAATCATCACGGGACTGTGATGAATATAAATAAGGTCAAGTGATCATCCCAGCCGAGTGTCAGATGGGTGTGGCGGGTTCAACCAATCAGGTTGCAGTATTTAAACAGGTCACATAAAGTGATAAATTATGTTAATCCACTCTCAGGCGAAACATTTCAGAGGTCTCTTTGCTTGACATCTGATACTCAGAGTGATACAATATGACAAATTCATGCAATCATTGCCATGAGACTCACCATACTCTGCGTTATAATCACTATCGCTGCTCCCCATGCTGTAGCGATACAGCAGGACGGCGGCGGCGGAGTCTGGGTGGGAGGGTCCGTCCTGGTACTGCCCGCGGCTGGGCAGGGACATGGACGCCGCCGCCAGGCACAGGAGGGCGGGGAGGAGGGGGAGGTGAACCTGGGGGTGAAAGGTCAGCTGATGTCACAGGATGACAGGGGACGGGAGGGCTTGAAACACAGCGTCTGACAGACAAGGCTGAAACTATTTGCTGAGATTAAAATAAGCTATGGGTTTATCAATACGTTAATGTTATCTTTATAGTACAAAAGAAACCCATTCTTTACACTACTGTAGTTTGAAGACAGGAATCTAAATTTATTTAGAGAAGTGTTAGTATTCTTGTTACTTGAGCCTATGCATTGTGCGAAATATATTATTTGTATTTAAATTTGATTTTCAGAGCTTTTAAAATTATTGAACGCCAGATAGGAAACATCCAAATAAAAATGAACCCACATGTTGTCACTACATGACTTTTATACATCACACTTAATTGATATCTAGCCATGAGAGGGTTAGAGATATTTCTTTACAGATTGCTAGTCGTTCATCCTTTCGTACACGCAATTCTCTAACATAGGCTCTGCTCATGGACCTCCAGCATCATGGGAGGTCGTGTATACAGTAAAACCCCCAATTAAGATCACACCTATATTGAGACCACCTTTATAATAAGACCACTTTACACGGTACAAAACCTTCATAAACTATTAAAATGAATCTCTGTATATTGATCACCTCTCCATTATTGAGACCACTAAACACTGGTTCTGAAGGTGGCCCTAATAGAGAGGTTCTACTGTACTCTACTATGATTTACAAACATGTACTAGCATACACATCACTACTGTACATATGATTTACAAACAAACTCTATACAAATACAACTATATACAAACACTATGTATTTGTTAGTAATGTGTATTGTAGAGTGTTTGCAAATCATAGTAGAAACCGTGCAGGGTGATACTTTTACTATTTCCTGTTATTGCAGTAAGTCATAAAATGATTCAATTATCAAACCATTTTTATATTTTCATGAAACAAATTCATTAATGATCTGTTTCTCAAAATCAACTTAATGGAAAAAACACCAACAAAACACCACCAACAAAAAACAAACAAAAAACAAAATACCCCACCCCCCAATTAGAATTAAATATTATAGTGTAGACTCATCCATACAGGTATATAATACAGCTGTATGTTTGATATTCACACACCAATGAAGCCCTATATACGGGAGAAAGCTTGCAAGTTTTCTGTCAATAAATATCCACTGGCTTAGAGTAATAAACTGTTCAATTTGTAGAATCAAAACCTGTTAAAAAGCTGTCACCTACCTGCATCTGCCAAAACGTGTTAAGATTTACAGAGACCTAATTGAGTGTCCATTGCTTGCTTTCAGTGAAAAAGTTCAAAAGTAGCATGATGTAACCAAAATGTTCAAAAACCAAAAAAATACAGCACTGGGAGCTTTAAATCTAATTTTAGTTAAGATAAGATAATTATTTGAACCACAGTTAACACTGGTCCTTTAAATAGAAGGTACCATCCTTGAATTAGTGAGGTAGTTGTGTGTTTTCAATGATGATTTTATCAAACGGCACTAACAGTAGGAGATTTGGGCACATCATGATGTATAAAAATGTTGTTTGGATAAATAAATAAACCATGCTTCAAAACAAAATTTGTTTAAAATGTATGTCAAAACAAACAAAAAACCTGATTTGGTTTTTAATGTTCAACTTGCAGTAAATAAAACACAATTACAAAATTTTCATATTAACATTTACAAATTTGAATTAAAATTTTGGTGTAGAAACATTTAGTTTAGTCTAAAATATAACACATTTTATGAAAATCAGCATTTAGTTTAGTTTAGTTAAAAAAATTTAAAACTAGTCCCCATTTCTTAAATATTTAAGATATCCAGGTATATAATACAAGGTATTTGAGAAACTTGCAAGTTTTCTGGTCAATAAATATCCACTGGCTTGTCGCAAACTGTTCAATTTGTAGAATCAAAACCTGTTAAAAAGCTGTCACCTACCTGCATGTTGTCCTGTGGTCACTCCGGTGGTCAGTTGGTGGTTGTGACCGGAGGCTAGCCCGGCGCTATATATACGGCCGCCCCTGCAGTCGTAAAATGTAACCACGGCAGCACTGGGGCTAATTATGTAATTAAGTGACCACTGCCCACTGCACGCAATTATACGGCCCCACGGGTGCAGTCGTAAAAGGTGGGCACATCAGTGTGGTGTGTGATAAACAGGGGGGAAAGGAGGGGGGGTATTTATATGTTAAATGACCATGTGTCCACTTTGAGTCGAAACATTGATAATTTTTAAATCAGTGCCCACGGTTTTAAACAAGACTTGAAAAACCTATTCGCTTGTCGCATGAGGGGATTCTTCGTATTTTACTTTTGCCTCTAAACCATTTAATTGGGAAAGGGGGGGGGTAAAGTATTTATATGTTAAATAGGTACGAGGTAGTATTAGTTAACGCTAATTTGAGTCATAACGTTGATAATTTTTTAAATCATTTTACGAAAAAATATCCCGGGTTTTTAAAACAAGACTTGAAAAGGGATGCAACAATTCCTTGTCGCATGCATTTTAAATTCTTCAAATTTTATAACTCTGAATGTTGACTATAGACAAACTGGAAAGTTGTTTGTATTTAATCAATCCGTCCAATAACAGTATTCTTAGCACTACACCGTCTATGTACATATGCTTATATACAATTATATTTATATATGGATGTATGTTATACATCTGAAATAAAGTTTTCTTATCTTATAAAGGGTCAAACAATCCCATATCCCTCTTTCTTTGTTTTGCCCCCCCCCATCCCACAGCCTTATAAACCCGCCACTTTAAAGACAGTGTTTAGCATAACCAGCTATTGGTCTGGGGAATCCCAGGTATGGTATCTTCAAAGATACAGTTTTAACGTATAGGTATGCAAATAACATGAATAAGCTGCTCTGATTGGCTGCTGGCACAGATAACTTTATGGATTGTGTCTGTGGCGTTGTTAAATGACACAGTAGACTGGTGTAGCCAGGGGTGGCCACTGATGTAAATGAAAATTTGGTGGTTTAAAGTCGTGGTCCAAGTCTTGTTATCACCACTTCACGCTTTACACCAGGTCATTGGCATACGTATTGATCAATTGATCAGTTCTCACATACTCACATCTGCAGCACAGTCACATCGTCATATCTCACGGCTATAACCATACACAGGTGGGGTGGGTGGGGGTTGTTGAAACACGCATGTATATTGAACAATATATAACATTGCAATCGATTTAGAAGTAGCCAACATATATATTAGAAAGTAAAATAAAATATAATATAAAAATGAAACTACCCACCGGCATTGATTTTTAATTAATTTCCACAAAACAATTTAAGCTTTGGAAAAGCGTGCAACTGATTTCAATAAATGGTTAACTATGAATTGTGTGATTAAACCCCCGATTATCATCCATTATAATATTGCTTCCAGGGCCTAACTGATTGAATGTCATAGTTTTTGACAAACATAATGGTCAAGGGTACCTATTGAATAGAATTATGTCCTTTGATATTCATAGCCCAGGGCATTTTTCGTGTGCTGTATTAATTCAATAAGTGGTCAGTAATGGCTGCCCTATATCTCTAGGTAAGATCTGTACTGCCGAAGTGGGGAAGGTTGAAATGAGTGAACAAAAAATAACAATAATGAAATAAAATAAACACGTAGTAAGAAGTTGAAACCTGAATATTTAATGAGTTGAGGGGTGTAATGCGCCATCAGCTGTACGGAAACATACATGATTTTGAAAAATCAAGAAAGAAAGAAAGAAAGAAAGAAAGAAAGAAAGAAAGAAAAGAAAGTAAGACATAATTAAAACCCGAAGATATTGAAAATGTCCTCACAGAGTGGTGTACATTATGTTAGCTGAACTATTTTCATTTGATTCTGATCAGTCTATGCAGTGCCCATTCAAAAACTCTGCTACTTTGTCCAGTAATAAAAACTATTGTACTCTACATTCAACTGGCAATATGAATGTCAAGAATATACGTGAGAACACAGACATTCAATCATAGACCAGCACTATTTCTGATGGTGCAGCCAGCCCAATATAAATAGTCACTGCAGCTATACATATAGCAGGCGGTCCGGGTCCATCTGCGTGGTCACATCCACTGTGGGTCGGTTAGTCGCCGAATCGACTTACATGCACTGATGGCCACCTCGCTTGACCGACCTTTTTACAGGTTATATGGATGAGTCTTTGGAAATCTTAAGGGAATATGTAAAAACAAATTAATGAGTCAGAGCATCAGTAACTGTGTTGCTATGTTTATTCATTTATCCAGGTTTTAAATACTAAAGAACAAGTTAAAACCTATTTTCTCTGGATATTTTATTCACAGGGAATTGAAGCCCCAAGATATTGAAGCTTTCCTCACAGAGTGGAGTGCATTATGTTAGCTGAACTATTTTTATTTAATTCTGAATAATCTATGCAGTGCCAATAAAAATAACCCTATGCTACATTGTCCAGTAAAACAAACTACTTTACAGTTCATTCAACTTGCAATATGAATGTCAAGAACATAAGTGAGAACGTAGCCATTTGATCACAGACCAGCACTATTTCTGATGGTGCAGCCAGCCCAATATAAATGGTCACTGCAGCTACGTATACATCAGTCGGTCCGGTGCCATCTGGGTGGTCACATCCACTCACCAGCTACAGACAGTGGAGAAAACCCCGCAGAGTGCCAGCTTGCATTTACATGGGGGTGGGCCACAGGGAGGGGAGGGCGTGGGACAGCTGACTAACTTACATTCACTGATGGCACCTCACTTGACCGACCCTTTTCATGTAATTTGGAACAGTCTTTGGAAATCATGCATAGGGAATCTTTGACATGGATTGAAAAGTTTAGAAATGAAATAAAAGAGTACCTGTGATTGTGATATCTGCATTTTACAAACCATTTGGTGTTGACCTGAATGTCCTAAATGTGCAGATGACCCCATTACATTGGGGAAAAGTATGTAATAATGAATCTTGCGTGAATATTCAGTAATGCTTGTAGTTCACTGCACCTTTTGTTGTATATATATATTGTTGTTGTAACTTTGAAGTATGCACATAGTATGTCACAATACACCAACTTTCCTGTACGGCCGATGGCCCTTTCCGAAATAAAGATTGAAGATTGCAGTAGCGTTATTACCGGGAGCTACACCGGATAGAGCTTTTGAAATTGAAGGAAACCCAAAGGTTTGGAACAGCTTTTTATGGAGAAAAGTGCATTTTGTTTAGAAGTTGAAATGCAAAGCATGTACATGTGGCGCTCACTCAAGTCCTGGTCAAAAACTGACTTACTTTGTTCAATGAAACATTTCTCTATCGTACAGTCAGCAGGACATCAGGACATTGAGAAAAGTCAGAACATGACCATTTAGATATGTAATTAAGTCATTAGACTTATGACTCCACGTCAGGTAAGGACTAAATCATACAGTCTCTGGTGGGGTTCGAACCCACGACCATACGGTACCAAATCGCCTAGCAGTTCAGGCTAACTCACTAGTCCACTCTGCCACCGGAACCAGATTAAAAACCATGTCTCAAATGACATGTTAATTACAATTAATAATATACGTATACCCAAGTCCATTAAATCATAAATCATTTCAAATGACTATTTAGCCCAGAACAGCCACATGAGTGAGGAGTTAAGTAAATAAAATTTGGACAAAAATAAATTTGATTTTAATTTAATTTATATAGACCGTGTTGAAACAGCAAAAATAGAACAAAGAACAAAAGAAAATCACAAATCTTGTATACTGTTTAGTGAGCATGCATAGTTTATCACACAGGATAAACAAGATTTTGTGATGGCTCATACATTTCTCCCAGAAATATCAAGTAAGTAGCATGCAGTTTGATTGTGCAGTGGAAGATACAATGAAATGACGTAAACAGAAAGGAAAAAGGAGACGGAATACAAGAAACAACGGCACGTAATTTTCTGATGCTATATAGCGTTTGAAATGAAGCGGAATGTGAAAGATATTGAAAACATCCTCAATGAGAGGAGTGCATTATGTTTAGATGCTATAATGCTATGTAGTGACTATTTAAAATGCTGACATGGTATTATTCAAAGGTAAGATAGTGATGGCGAACATTCAACTGGACTCATTGTACCATTATAGATGTCAGAAATACCCATTATACACAGAATGCCATATTTGTGAGGCAGCGGCCATCTCACTATAAAGGGTCTCTCATTACTAAGACTTGTGGGTCGGTCCGATGCCATCTGAGTGGTCTCAATCACTCACTTTCCTCAATACAGGTCATTACCTTAGGGGGGAGGGAGCGGGGTGTGGGCCCCAAGACGCTCAAACTAAAAAGTTTCTGCTGCATTTGTATACCTTGACTCAGTGCAATTGGGCCACTTCCCTCTTCTCTTCAAGGTAGAACCTCATAGCTAGCAGCTGGGTGCAAGTATTAGATGCTATTGCGGCATCCTATCTGTTATCCTCAACATTTAGGAGTTCACATTAGAAAAAAACCCAGCAACATTGGATTGAGATTTTTGAAATGGAATTGAAGTCCGAATATATTGAAACTTTCCTCACAGAGTGGAGAGCATTATGTTAGCTGAACTATTTCCATTAAATACTGACTTATCTATGCAATACCCATTCAAAACCTCTGCTACTTTGTCCAGTAATAAAAACCTCTGTACTTTACATTCAACTTGCAATATGAATGTCAAGAATATAAGTGAGAACATAGCCATGTAATCACAGAACAGCACTATTTCTGATGGAGCTGCCAGCCCAATATAAATAGTTGCTGGTTGTGAAATGTTAACAGTCGGTCCGGTGCCATCTGGGTGGTCACATCCACTCACCAGCTACAGACAGTGGAGAAAACCCCGCAGAGTGCCAGCTTGCATTTACATGGGGGCGGGCTAAAGGGAGGGGAGGGCGTGGGACAGCCAACTAACTTACATTCACTGATGGCACCTCACTTGACCGACCTTTTTCATGTAATTTTGAACATTCATTGGAAATCATTCACAGGGAATCTTTGAAATAGATTGAGAAGTTTAGAAATGAAATAAACTAGATCAAAAGTCTTTTGCACAAGATACAGTGGTACAGGTGGATCGCCCCAAGAGACCTCCGGTAGTGATACCATACATTCAAGGAGTGTCTGAACACATGAGAAGGGTGATGCACCAATACAGTGTGCAGGTGTTCTTTAAACCTGTGAACACTCTTAGACAGCTACTGGTGAGACCCAAGGACCCCCTGGAGAAAGAACGTGTAATTGGACCTGTCTACCAGATTAAGTGCCAGGATTGTGAGGCCTCATACGTGGGAGAGACTGAACGCGCATTAAAAGCGAGGTTCCTAGAACACCGCAGACCCAGTTCAGCTGGATCAGAGGTGTCTCGCCACCTGCACACAGACAGTAAAGGACACAGTGTCTCGCTCGAAGGGACCAACATTTTATGTGTAGAACCTAAATATTTTGAACGTGGCGTGAAGGAGGCCATTAATATCAGGAAACTCAAGCCCTCACTAAATAGAGATGGGGGCAGGTACCAGCTTCCTTCCATCTGGAACAATGTCCTCACCCGAGAGGGGGAGGAGGGCGCGCAACCCGGGAATCTCCCGAGGTACCAGTGACGACGAATGACGTCAACCACTGTGATCAAGATGGCGGATGCCATTGAAAGCTTAGTGTGTGAACTGTGTGTTATCCTTGATTAAAAACTATTGTGATACTTATAGATCAAAAGTGCTCAGAGAGCACAGCGTCGACAGAGCAACATTGACCCATGGGCAATAAATATGTTTGCTTAGCAGTCAAAGCAGAAAAAAGTCTTACTTGATGCGTCACTCATCCTACATCTATGTTATTGGCATTGGACTGCAGGCGCTTTCTAAACATGGCTAAGATATATGGCCCATGAGTCGACATTGATATGGTAACGCTGTGCTCTCTGAGCACTTTTATTCCAATATAACCACTATGCCAATTCGATGGTCATGTTTCGAACAGTATTGAAATTATAGTGGAAAAATAGGGAAGAAAAATAAATTAAAGTGGCCCTCTGAAGGTAAACCTTAATTGGCAAAGTGCCAAGATTGAATACAGTTAATGTTCAGTAGGCATGTAAGCATTGTACAAAGTATGAATGCTTTCTCACAAGCATCAACAAAACTATTACAGAAAATGTTGAAAATGGAGCCAAAAAGGCACCATGGAAATCACACTTTAATTGGCAAAGTGCCCAAAATCGAATCACTTTGGTGTCGCGTCATAGCAAATAGTCGTGTAAAGTTTCAATGAAATAGGACGAAGCGTAAAAGCTCTAGCTTGTCTGGAGACAAACATACATACATACATACATAGATACAAACGAACGAAACAAGGCTTTCGCGTGAGCTGCTGAAGCGACGCAAAGAGTACCCGTGATTGTGATATCTGCATTTTACAAACCATTTGGTGTTGACCTGAATGTCCTAAATGTGCAGATGACCCCATTACATTGGGGAAAAGTATGCAATAATGACTCTTAGTGTGAATATTCAGTAATGTTTTTAGTTCACTGCACTTTTTGTTTTATATATTGTTGTTGTAACTTTGAATTATGCACATGGTATGTCACAATGCACCCACTTTCCTGTACGGCCGATGGTCCTTTCGGAAATAAAGATTGAAGATTGCAGTAGCGTTATTACCGGGAGCTACATTGGATGGAGCTTTTGAAATCGAAGGAAAACCAAAGGTTTGGAACAGCTTTTTTATGAAGAGAAGTGTATTTTGTTTAGAAGATGAAATGCAAAGCATGTGGCGCTCACTCAAGTGCTGGTCAAATACGGACATACTTTGTTCAATGAAACATTTCTCTATCGTACAATCAGCAGGACATCATGACATTGAGAAAAGTTAGAACACGACCATTTACATATGTAATTAAGTCAGGTAAGGACTATATCACACACACAGTCTCTGGTGGGGTTCGAACCCACGACCATACGGCACCAAATCGCCTAGCAATTCAGGCTAACTCACCAGTCCACTCTGCCACCGGAACCAGGTTAAAAATCATGGCTCAAATGACATGTTAATTACATTTAATAATGTACGTATACCCAAGTCCATTAA
>CM032661.1:45026877-45111826 GCA_019095985.1 Streblospio benedicti
AACCATTAGTCCCACTGCTTCCTCCGTGTCTTCATTCAGAGGAAAAAACGTGTACTCGCCACTGTCAACACTATTTCTGAATCACTCATATTGGCAGCAAAAAAACACAAAATAAATCTTGATAAAAATATGCTATGTTTACACGCTATTCGAAATCCACCTTCCGTTCGTGACGTCACAATGCGGGTTTCCCAAATTGACCTATTTCAGGCCGAAAACTAGGTGAAATAGTACTCACAACACTTTTAAATGATAGGGGTTATGTGCAAAACAAAATATATAAAATAAGAAGAAAATTGACCGTCTGTATTGAAAGTTATGGATTACACTGTTTGACCGTTCATGACACCGGGTAACTACTTACCCGTAGGTGTTGAACCAGAAATACCAGGCATTGATGGAAATGCAAATGTAGAGATAAGAACCTATGTTTGGCCATATTTTTTCCTTTCTATCCATTAATATAATCCTCATTAAACACTTGAAGTATTATGAAGTGAAACCAATTGTTTATATTGATATGTAAGTCCGAAAAATGGCAGCTTTAAAGATTCCATTCAAGAAATTCGCTTTTAACCTTAGTTTATTTGAATGTTCATATCAAATTACACACCTTAATACCAATTGGAACTGTAATTAAAACTGCCGAATTTGTTATGAAATGCATTTTCAATGATGCATAACATTGACAGTTAACTCCCTAACTGATTCACTACAATGAACCATGCAACACGCACACACTTATATATACATTGTATCAACGTCGAATTGCAGAAGCATTTGAAAACGTGCATTGGTGTTTTAAGTACACATCAGACATGCACATAATCATCCTTATGCAATAATAATTACAAATTCATCATCAAAATTTGCTGTTTAATTATTTGATAATATAAAGCATCTGGTTATATTGTAAAACCTTATTCATCACACGTAATCTCAAAAACATGGTACATGTACTTATAAATTGAAAAGATACATTGCCTACTACATAGGATGTGTAAATAATGAATTTAATAGATACATTAAATCATTTCAAGCTTGAAAAGTTTCATAATTAAATACATTAATACATTTTACGGCAGCCTGTCCGGGTAATTACTACTCGTAGGTATGTATAGCCTCATCAGTCACAGGTACTCTTGAAAGAGTCGTACACCTTTGTCGTGTCTTGTTTTTTGAGGCCCAAGACACAACATTCCACTATAAAACACGGCTATCTAAAGCAAGAAACTTGTCACTGATTTTTTTTTTGTCTGTGAGACCAAACACTTCAGACTCGTGGCATAATGGACAAAACTGGTTTAAAGATACACGTGTGTGGGTTGTGTATGGATAGAATTGACACAACATCTGCACAATGTGAAGACATAACATATGTAAAGTTTTCCCAATGCGCTGACGGTGAATTGTGCTCAAACATGGGTGTAAATATTTCTGTTTTTTCAGTTGGTCAGACACACGATTTTCTGGAGTGCAGATTGGGCATAGTATATAAGAACAACCACTTACCATGTGTTGTACCTACCTTGCAGTTCAATCTCGTCACTCATGATACGATGATAAATGAGAAGCTTTCCATATATCTTTTTACGGACAGAATGTCATTCAAAGTGTCACCGTAGGTAAACAAATAAAGACATTACCAGCAGACCTCTCACCATGGGCTAGCAGCCACAGGCACCATGGCCTTGTCCTGCAAGGGAGATGGGGGTATTTTCCACTTCGGTTCACAGACTAACATTCCGTCTCTAAGCAGTACTGGTCCGATTGGTAGATCTTCACGAGAATATTGTAGCCCAATGGCAGGATAGAAATACGACACGACGTGACAACTGCCTATATAGTTTCAATATGTGTAGGCCCTTATCTGTGATATTTCAGTGTACACAAAACGCTGTTTAATCATTTTATTAATTTGATTGTATATATTATTTTTAGACTATGAACTACAACAAACGTGACGAAATGATTTGCACACAGTGAAGATACGCCATTTAGCAGTTACATCATTATGTTTTTCAGTACTACTGACACAGATACTCTACAGTACTTTAGTAGATGATAAGCCAAAATGAACAAGATCATCAAAACTTCTTTCCTTTCTGGTGAAAGGATGATGTGGTATCACAGCCACTTATTGCATGGAATGCTGGGAGAGCTTTACACTTAGGACCTAGAGCATTGGCAATATTGTGAATGGCAATATATCTGAATCGATCTCCTGTCCCAAAAGCTTATCCATAGCTCGGAAGGCTGTATAGTGTCGAATAGTGCAATGGCCAATGGCCAGTGCCTACCACAACATCCGTGCCTCTTTGGCTGTGCTTATCATCATGGGGAATTCACGATGACCAGCCTCTTTGGTTGGTCAGGATATGCTTACCCTCATTGCTCATATCATTTGCCGTTACACAGTCTGCAAGAAAGTTAAAAAGTTCTCTTTTTGTTTCATCACCTAAAAACTTTCCCAGTTGGCTGGGGATACGTGTGGTGGGCTTCACATGCCTTCTAATTCCTTTTCCACAAAAGACTTTTGTTGATGCCTTCAGACTATTTGGTAGTACTGGTCCCACACAACATCCAGTCTGGAGACAGATTGAAGGTGATGCTTTGGAAGGAAAAATATCATCGGCATAGTCTTGAAAAGGCAGTACTCTGGATGGGGATCATTTTAAGGACCAGTTGCATTTGTAAAAAGCAAGTTCCATTTTTTTCACACCTAAGCTACAGGGATACGTGGTGGGCTTCACATTCTCTTTTCCAAAAATGCCTTCATATTTGAAAACTGGTCCCACACAACATCCAGTCTGGAAATGGTAGTTTTACAAATGGAAGGAAAATAATTTTGGTCAATTCTATCACTTAAGGACCAGTTGCGTTACCATTTTTACAGTACATGAAATAGTAGTTAGCAAGACTTAGTTCCACTGCTGAGGCACTGTCGAAGCACAGCTGAAGCACTGATCGTGTGACTGGCCCTTAATTACAAGGAATAACCAATAAATATAAAATCAATCATCAACTGGAAAGTATTCTTTCCTAAAAGTATCTTCAAACTCATCAATTAGAAAAGAATGTAGAGCTAGCTATACAGACCGTAAAATGAATAAAATCTCTTAATTGATAATACACGTCATTATGTGTTTAAGTAGTAAAAAAAAAATTAAAAAGTCATACTTTCATCCGAACTGAATTTATGGCCATTGTTTGTAGTTTCAAAGTTTATAATACTGTTGTAAATATAGGATAGGTCATCAATATTGAGATTTTAGGTCGCGTTATAATGACTGTCCATGTTTGTTTTGAGGGTATTGTTAACAGTTACTATTATGAGTTTTTATCGCTTCAGACTGGTGAGGCGGTCACAACGACCTGGACAGTCAAGGCGGTTGGTGCGGGCACGACCTCCACAACCGTTGTCACCATAGCACCACCACCACCACCACCACCTCCGGTACCACATCCACCGCAAGCGTTACTGTGGTGAGCACCCCCGTCATCGGTGTCACCGCCCCACCGGGTCATGCCACCACCACCACCACCACCACCACCGCCGCCGACGACGTCACCACCGAGGGGTACCACGGCGCGACGTTGCCAGTCTGGGTCGGCGTCGGCATAACAGCTCTCCTCCTCCTCCCAGCCGCGGTGGTGGGAGTAGTCTGCCTGCTGTGGAGGTTGAGGAGACGTGTCCCTGACCCCGAGCGAGGGTACGTGCCAATGCGTCCCCTCAACACGCCGCCCCTCGTCGACGACGGCGACGACGACGATGAAGTAGAAATCTTCTCCAACACCGCGGCGCGGCAACGTCAAATAGAAGAAGAGGTGGAGGATGTCACAAGGTTAGCAGCGAGACGGGCTCAAGCCGACGCTCAACGCGCGCGCGAGTTGCAAGAGGCGGCGGCGCGTGGTCAACGGGAGGGTAGACGCATGGCTCAGGAGGCCTGGGAAAAGCGTAAGACCGAAGACGAAGTACGATCGTGGCGGGACCGCGAGGATCAGCGCGCTCTAGAGGACCAGTACGCGCAGGTAAAGCGGGACGAATCTGAAGCGCGAGCGAGACGGTACCGGGAGAAGCAGAGGGCTCTCGAGGACCACTCGGGACCACCGGGTGAAGCCCGGTCCGTCGCTCGGCAAAAGGCTGTCGCGAAAAAGTTTGCGGACAAGAAACGCCAAGACGATGCCGAGCTCGCGAGGGGTGGTGCGGACCTCGCCCTGGTTCCGATCCCTTGCGATGGCGATGCTGGTGTAGCGCCCGACGCACGCGTCCCGGGTCTGGACCTGGATCTAGCCCCTCGCGACGTGGAACCCGACGCGCGCGCTCCGGACCTCGAGCCGGCTCTACCCCCTCGCGACGATGATGACGTGGAAGAGCTCGTGGGAGCCGTCGGGGGTGAGGCGAGAGAGGTCGCCGAGGGGATTGAAGTCGCGGCGTTCGTCGGGGGACGCCGGGACGGCGATGAGCCTGATGAGGTGAGAGGTCGACGTCGGCGGCGTTCGACTAGGAAGCTGACATACGATGAGCTCTTCAGGCAGAGCGAGACGGAGTAGGTTTTTTTTTCCACGCCGGGCTTTGAAAAAGACGTGGAGGAGAGTCCGATAAGTGAACTGTGTTTTTTTCTCTCTTAGACCCGCGATAAGCGAAGTGAACTGTGTTTAGACCCGCGATAAGCGAAGTGAACTGTGTTTAGACCCGCGATAAGCGAAGTGAACTGAGTAGCTGAACTGTGTTTTTTTTAAAAAAGGACTTCTTTCCCCCGAAGCTTTGAAAAAAGGCGTGGAGGAGACTCCGATAAGTGTACTGTGTTTTTTAGCTACTTGGGTCATGATGTGCTGATTTTTTAGGGGTGAAATTGTGACCCATTCCGGTGGCGCCCTACCGTTCGCCAAATGTATTAAGTGCCTCCCCCGAGGGGGCAGGCAGGTGTCCTCACGATTTTGTACATCAGGGTGAGCCTGCACACTTTCCCTTGCTCCTGGAGTAAGCGGGGAATGCGCCGTAGCATCATACGGCGTAACACAACCGGGGTCGCTGACGGTAGTCGCCAGTAATAAAGCGGATAGCCTGTCGCTGGACTCGTTCAAGGCGGTCGATATCTCTCGAGCTTTGTGCGGGTCCCAAACTGGCGCCGGCGTATTCCAAAGATGGGGCGTACAAGTGAGAGGTATGCAATGCGCTTGGTGTCTCTTCGGGACACATTCTGAATTTCTCCGCAAAAATCCTAGCACGAGAAGATGCTGCTGCAGGAAAACGGAGCGATACACGGGGTGTGTGATGAAGAAGCAGCATCGTCGACCGTTCTACCCAAACCCTCTGTCTTGTTCAAATGCAATTTCGGCAAATCATATTCGGAAATATTGTCATATCTTATTAAATCATGCTATTAGCCTATTTTGTATTTTGTCTATTGTGAACTTTCACAGGCTATTGCTGTTTTTGGAATATGGGTTGGGGCAATGGCAGATCCAGTTTTTTGTTGTTTTTTTTGGGGGAAGGGGCACTTAAGGAAAAGGGACGCGCACTTGAGGAACTTCATGAAAAAAACTATGAAAATGAAGTATTTTTGGTGCGAAAAGGGGGGCACGCGCGCCAGGGCCCCCTGGATCTACCGGGGGGGGGGCAAGCAACATCTGTCGACTATCTTCACAAACCATTTGTCTGTTAAATGCAATTTCGGCTCGAATATTGCTAAAAAAATGACTTTCATATATTAAAAAAAACTAGAGAAGTATGCAAACATTTCTGTGTGTGTTACGATACATGATTATTAAAATAGAGCCTCAATAATACCATCATCAATATGTCATTTATACACAATGTACACGGGTCGCGTTTGGCATGTAGCATCCGACGTCATATAACTTGAAATTGGCCTTGAAACGGATGTTTATGAGCGGTTTTTACTACTAAGATTGACACCTTTGAAAATTGTTATCTAAATACATTAGACAAGCTCATACTTCTATGTGGTAATGGTGCGACGGTTAGACAAATAATTGTGTGTGGTGTGCTTGTGTGCCCAATTCTGATGTGTGCTTCCGTGAGTAAATTTTATAAACATAAATTTTCTTGTAAACCTCCAATCTGACCACTTCTCTAAAAAAAGAGCACGTGCCTCCGTGGACGAGTGGATAGAGTTGGACTCGTGACCAGAAGGTCGTGGGTTCCATTGCCCATAGGTCCGGTGGTGTGTGTTGAGCAAACTCAAACCCTAAAGGAGCTGCACGCTGCTCCGTGGCACCTACACGTTAATTAGGTCCAGGTCATTGGATTGAAAGAGTGAGTGATTGTGTGAATGATAAGTAGTGTGCGCTGAATGTGCTGCGGTTGCAATTATATGATAAATGATCGATTGATGATCAATAAATGTGCCAAGGACCTATTGTAAAATCGTGAGAGCAAGACTTGATCACGACTATAAACCACCACATTTTTGAGAGAGAGGAGTTAATCGCATTTTTAGCTGTTGCACAATTTCCTTGTTATACCTGTATAAGAAATAAATATGTTTAAACCAACCTCACATTTTTACATTCTCATTTATTTTTTACTACGCGACAATTCACAACAATGTCATGATAAATGATTAGTGATTAGCAGGGTTATGTCTGATATGAGAAGGCGATATAAGTGTAGTGGCTGACGTGTGCCCGGTTGTTGGAGTCTTTGTTCCTCCCCTGGACTTACCAATTGAAATATTTAGGGCTCTAAAAAGTGACACAGCAACCCAACATATTTTTGAGCAGTTTTACCTGTGACCCCATGTGAAACCCCTCTGAAAATGTTTTATCTATGGACACGTGAGACACACTGATACTTCTACATTGACATCATATTTCAGTTTCAATTTGATCAGCCAGCCATATAACCAGATGATTTTTACGATGTGTATGGTTGAAGGTACTAAATAAGGAGAGTCTGGGCGAAAATATAGGGAAGGAGAGTAAGAACAATATGTGAGTATAGGAAGGAGAAATGTAAGAGAGTTAGGGAAGATTGAAGTTGAAGGAGGTAGGGCTAATGGGTTGCGTAAAACTTAGTGGCAAAACCCATAGCGACGTACGGCAGCCGTACGGGAGCCATACGTCAACTTCTTGCCGATTGCTCCAATGCATTTTACATAAAATAAAAACCATCACAGTGAAATTCTGCCATTCCGCGGCGCCGTACGGCAGAATGAACGAGCCGTACGGCTTACAGCGCCGTACGGGGTCGGATGGATTGCTTTAGTAACTTTCTATTTGGGTAAAAACGCATACTGACGGATTGGTATCAAACAGAGCCTTACGACAAATCACCTTAGCACACCTTAGCACACATGTAAATAATTCTAGTTATGCGTTTATTAAGTTGATTGAATGCCGTATTTCAAACTTATTTTTACAATGATATTGTGTGCTTCAATTTAAACTCAGATAATCATCACATACGACAAGTTTTCTACGTTTATAGTTCTAGTTACGTTTAGTTTCCAAAGTCACCAGTATTGAATCACGTTTACGCCTAGAAATCTTCAGCATTTTAAGAGTGATATTGTGAACAGAAAACCAGTATACTGCTCGTTTCCATAATATATTCTGACGTAAATACTACGATTTTCTTAAGAAATCAGGTGCTAATTCCAGAGCCGTACGGCAGCTGCACGTCAAATAATATGATCCGTCACTGTGGGCTTTTAAACCGCTGTACGGCAGATTTGCCGTACGACAACCGACGCATCCGTTGCTGTGGCTTTTGCCCTAAGGGGCAAGAGAAGATAGAGAAAGAATGATAGCGAGAAGAGGGTGCGTAGGGATTAGTGTATAGAACAGTAGGATGGTTTCATTTAAAATCACAACTTGCAATTGGTGAAGGATAAAAACATACAAAGCATGAATTAATAGGGTAAACTATGGGAAAAGGAGGCAATTTTTACCTTTTAAAAAACCAGGAGACTTGGACTGGATGATCTCTTTTGGTAATTGGTTCCAATCCTATATCGTTCGGGGGAAGAAAGATTATTGATATGTTAAAAAGAGACTCGAGAACGTTTTGAAAAGTCTCATAAAGAAACACAAGGACGTGATTTCTGGCCCCCGCACAGCCATGTTCAGAGAGTGTCACGAAACGGCGGGAGCTTTTGGCGAGATCCAGCTGACGAGCGTTTTTGACGCGTGTAACGATGGTCGTCATCATTTGAAAACTTTTGTGAGCCTCAAATGATTCATTAAGGTACTGAAACGGCGATGGTATGGACATAACGGTATCTAATAGCCGTCGCTAACCGTCTCTGTCGTCCAATTTGCAGCAGATATATAAAAATCATCGCTAAAAACGTTGTTAAGGTGTCTTTATCGATGGCAGATCCAGGTTTTTAGAAAGCGGGGGAGGGGGCGCACTTAAGGAATGTGGGGAGCGCACTTAAGGGATTTCATGAGAACCCTATGAAAATGAAGTATTTTGGTCCCCCCCCCCCGGATCTGCCTATTGTTATTAAGGACCACAGTTGGTTGGTTGTTAACACTAAAACGCACATCGTTACAACTTACACCGCAGCATACAGCCAACAAGACTTATGATCGAAGATTCGACACGGCTTGTAAAGACTTATGCGTTTTTGAACCAAAATTATTCCTCGGTATATTTAAATAAGAGATTGAGTAATTCTGTCCGATGTATATGGCTAATGTCTTTATTTTATGAGCTTTTAATTTCTGAATTATTAGGCATTTAAAATGAATTATTATGGGTATATAAGTTTTGATTTTGTTGCATTTCACAGAGGGCGCAAAAGTGACATCAGCTTGTTATCTGAGTCGGTAATGCTACATTTTAAAACAGTCGCTGCTTGGGATGATGGTATCATTCTTGTCTTACAAACTTGGGGTCGTGAGTTCGAGTACCGCCAGGGCCACTTTAAATAGTCAAATGGAAGTTTAGGGTTGTAAAGCCTGTCTTGAGCTATATCTATCGTTGGTATAAATATGCTTGCTAAAATGACGTGTGTCAGAGAGAGAGAGAAGTATGAAAAAGCAGTTGATATAACAATCCACAAGTCGATAAGATTCTTTAAAAGCCCGACCCCTCGTACAGTGTCCAGTTCCTTATTGACTCAGCCCACGGAAACACACATACAGGTAGGTAAGGTACACAATGATTCGATTGCTGAAGCCGAGGACGCCAACTCGACGTTCAGCTGACTACTTCAAACACAAGATTTGTTAGTGAGCCATATAAAAGATGTACGTGTTTGCTCAAAGCAAATCGTTTGGTTACATTGTTAAAACAGGCTGTTGAATGTGTCTTTACATCTTTATCAACGTGTATACAAATAATATAAGTTTTAAAATACGTTTTTGCGGAAAAAAAATTAAACTGCGCTCGTCTAATCTCCTTTTCAAAATAAAAAAGTCAATACAAGCTGGCGTAACAAGACGTAATCCAAAACTGTATTCCGTGTAGCTGAGATAATAAGTTTAGAAAATACAGCCATAGTAGTTCCTCCAGAAGCATGATAAAATTGACTGCACTAGTGACTTGAATGTTGAATGTTATATGGCAATGAGAACGTTATGATATGATTTATTTTAAAATAAAAATATCGAATCATACAAATACACTCATTTGGTGTAAATTTTAGTCATTTTAGTCATGATAGAATGGTTTTTTTTGCACTCGATTGTCGGGTCTATCGTAGAATTTTTGAACTGAAGATGTGTGATTGACACTCACTGCGTTCGTGTGCACAAAACAGATTTCATTTCAGAATTAAACAATAAGCTAAATTTTTACGGTATTGGGCGTTCTACAATATAGTAATACGCCCGGTTTGAGAAGGGTTTAGAATTTAAACCCGCCTTACACTTGAGCGATCATGGACGAACCCAAAATGTGCAACGCATCTGCACGTATTATGTCACGTCGTCAACTTGGGCGTATTGTGGCGGCATTGAACGTAGTAAAAATGCATGGTACGACAAGTTGCTGAGGCAAACGAAAGTGTTACTTTATATGTGTGAACGTTCTGCGATCCGTAGACGCAGCATAACTATTTGAAGCAAACTTTACCCAAACTGAGTGTTCGTTCAAAATTTTTGAACATGTTCAAAATTTCCTGACAAATTTGCCAGTTGCTAGTGCACGTAGAGCTACGTACGTGGAATTCGCTATAGCGTAAAGCGGGTTTTAAAGACAACTACTACTCATTTTACACACGAAACTTGACGTTGCAGTCACCATCGCGGGACCTTCAACAGAAGTGACTTCTGTTTTTTCTTGATGACGTCACATTGGCGCTTCGTCTGACAAGTTTCGTGTGTAAAGTGAGAAGTAGTTGTCTTTAAATTCTAAACCCTATGGATATTCCTACTACTAAAAACAGTCTACATAAAGATAGGCTTTCAGAAGCTCTTTACGATCATCTGCAAAAGCTTCACAGTTGAAGAGAACGCAGGGCCGGATTCAGAAATTTGAGACCGGGGGGGGCTAATTTTCAAATTTTGAGAGCGGGTGGGGTGGGGGGTTACAAATTGTTCGTGCTTGAGGGGGGGTCATGGTATGGGGGGGGATTTGGAGGTGCGGGGGCAGTAGATGTATATGCTTTCTCAGGCATTTCTGAAATGCAATGATTATATATATTTACATTATATCTACATTATAGATTTTAGAATTAGAATAATTGTAATCAATAAAATAGTAAACCTTTAATAAAGTGTTATTTGAAAATGCATTTTTTTAAAAATCTTTGGCGGGGGGGGGCTAAATTGTAGGGGCGGGGGGGCTTTAAGACTAATATGGCAGGCGGGGGGGGCTAGAGCCCCCCGAGCCCCCCCCACCCCCCACCCCCACCCCCCGCTAGATCCGACCCTGGAACGTGATATATGAAGTTCATCTAATTCCTGCTTATTACAAATGTTACAATGTCTGTTATACCTAGGAATGTGGGCGTCAAATCTATCTTGTTGGTAAATGATGATTACTGGCACGAAATTTACATAAATTATAACTAGTTTCTGGGAGGTAGATTTACAAGATAGTTTTCGAATTCCAAATTTTCTTTGAAGAGCCTATATGTAACACATTTTGCACTATTTTGAATATTATTATACCACATTTGTTTACTCTGATCAGTGAGACGCAACTTTATTGCATCTTTTCAACCTCTTGATGTGAAGCTTATATTATTATGTCCTGGAATTTAACAATTGACAAGATGACATAAAATCTCCATGAAATACAATTTTTTCTCTATCTCCTATTAACCCATTATTTTATCCTCTCTTTTTTCAATTTTCTTAAAACATTCTATAGACCGCTGTAATTTATGTATTTTACTCTATTATGGATGAGTCTGAAATAAACACAAATTAATAGATAAATAAATGAGATTGAATTTGTAAGTATATGCAGACTTCCCAACCGATTCAAAGTCATGTACATTCACATCTGGCCCAGCTACTATCCCTCAATGTTCTGCAGAGCAGGATCAGATGTGAGTGCGTCGGCATAAGGGAATATTTAATCAGGTGACCGTCTGATCAACATGTTTCGAACGTGTGTTACGTACTTCCTACGCAAATTGGGATTCTTAAATTCTTTGTAAGTTTTTTCTTTGTGAAGGGGGGTATTCACCGATTCAAAGTCATGTACGTTCGTCTGTGCCAAATGTCAGTTGTAGCAGGCAGGATCCGTATGTTGGCGCCGGCAAGGCGTGTTGAGGTCCGTGCGGCGTCTACGGTGTTTTCCGCATGCAGTGACAAAGTAAGGCGTGTTAAAGTTGCGGCGTCTACGGGCACATACCGTACGGGCTCTTGCGTCGCGTAATGATTGCGTCGGCACAGGAAGTAGTTTTTATTGAGGTGACCGTGTGATCAAATGCATCGAACGTGCCTTGTACTCGCGTTTAACTTACGCACTACGCACCGTTTGATTACTAAAGTACGGGATCCGCACGTTCATGGTACAGGCAACGCGCGGCCGCAGTACTGTATCTGTGCCGACAACGTGGGGGGACTACAGGGCCCTGTTGCATAAAGATCACACGATAACCATGGTATTTGTACGGTCATCCTGTAAGACACGATCGACGATAACGTTCCGTCTAAACTGTTGCATAAAGCAAATCGCCAAATCAGCTGAAATCAAATATGTTGTTGATTGACATTGTAGCATGAAACCATATTCGTCGACCTCTCTCTTGCTTATTGAATTGTTCATTATGAGCGCGCACAACTTTTATTTCGCAGGTACGCTGGAGCAGCTACAGTGGAACCTCTTGGAGTTGACACCTACATTATTCTCATTCTACATGAGTATTAAGCTACTCATCCAGATGTTCGTTCAGATTCAAAACAAAATAAAGTTCCCTGTGAACACTTTACTTATCAAATACCGTTTTAAGGGATACAAGTAATGTTAAAGGTCCATCGTCACGATTTAGAGGCAGAAAAATTTCTCTCCAAATCGTACACGGTTCATCGGGTGAATAACGACTATGTCGTTCTCTTAAAATTATTTATGCAACACGGCAGACGAGATAAAGCACTATTATCGCGTCGATTTCTACGATAAAGACGGGACAACACCTTTATGCAACAGGCCCCAGGGCGATTCGCCGGCCGATTGTTGGAACATTCGCAGACGTAGAGTCGTTTTGCCGGTGGGGCGATTTGCCGGTGGTTGGTCCGTTCGCCGGTGGGACGTTTTGATGGCGGTTTTGTGGACTATTTGCCGGTGTAAATGCTTACTAGCCGATCGTTACTTGGTTATGTAAGTAATACATTCAAGGGCGTCAAAATCAGACAATGTTGTTCCTATATACATAGCGTCAAACCTGTTGACAACCTGTTTTATGTGAACACTTTTCACTTCTCCCGAAGGTGTCCACATAAGACAGCTTCCAATGTAACTATTTACGGACACTAACATTTCCCCCATATTCATCTCCATATTTTAACAGAGAGTGATAAATGATGGCCATTTTTACCCACCAAGATTCTTATAAACATTCAGGTGTTCCAGTTATCTCCTAATTATTGTCCCAGGCCTAGAAAAAAAATGATCCTGTGGTTCCGGTAACCCTATAACCCATTTTAACCCCTAACCTTAATCATTGATATATGGATTCAGACATAAAATAATGTACTAATTTTAGTCCAATAAAAAATCATATGTTTATCATTTTTGTTTAATTTTACCATCATGTTGTGTGTGCAGTCACAAAGGAAGAGCCCCCTACTAACCTGAAAAATATGAAGAAAAAAAAATTCCTACCTTACTTTTTTTTTCAAAAATCATGTTACAGAACCAAACAATCATTTTTCTAGGTCCTATAAGATACATTAGTCAGATATATAATATATATTAGTCAGTGTTTAATTCACCTGCAGTTTAACAAAACTCCAGAGCTACTGATAGGTTCAAAAGCACTTTCAGGGTATGTATAACTGATAGGAATTTCTTGCGTTTAATGCAAAACTTTAGGGGACAATTTATAATGCATGGGGAGGATAAAGGCGGAGCGCAAAAAGCTAATTAGAACAGTAGCGGAGATCTACAAACCCGCCGAATATAGACCAGCGCACATTACGGAACCTACTGGATTGGATGTGGTGTGACTAAACATTTTTGGCAATAGTGACATTGTAGAATTAACTTTCGTGTAGAAAGTGTATGGTGTTAGTGAATTTTATCATTTTATATACCTTTGATTGTAAACTATTGTTATATAATTAATTGTGTTTATTGTTGTACTTACAATTAATAATTTGCACAATTATCTACAAGTAATTGGTATTTATAAATCTATTAATTTTAATCTATGATTGTAATAGTCGGTAAACCCGTGTAATATATTTAGATACTAGTGTTTGTTTAGTCAAATCTATTTAGTAGGACTTAGAGAAATTTTTACCCATATTGTACGATGGAAAAAAACTTAGTTGTCTATTATCACTGTGATTTATTGCAATAAATTGTAGCATGTAGCATTAGATATTGAAGAGATTAAAATATTATAATGTGAGTGTATTTATAGTGTGAATTGTGTTTACTGACTAATAAACTGATTCAAATAAGCAGGAAACATGAAGGTAACATGCAATTCAATAAATGAAACATACAGTCAAACCTGCATTATAAGACACTCTTTACTAATAGCCCCTGTCAAATGCGACTGTCATAAATTCCCCAACCCCACCCCTATGAAATTGTCCTTTATATTGTCCGTGTATTCAATGACCACCTGTCTTACACGACCAGCCACTATCCCGTATCTAGTTCACTGCATATTTAGACCAAACCTTCTCTTTAATGACAATTTTTATTGCTTGCTCTGTAATAAGACCATTTTCTCTGTCCCAATTATTCAAATTAATTCCAATGGGAACCACAACTACTGGTCAATATAAACTCACCTCTCTTATCTTAATCACATAACACCAACTAACACATCAACTATATACAAAGAACTTTCATTAACAATAATCGTGACTGTGTACTTTTCACACTTTTAAAGCACCCGCGCTGCATCATAGTGACGGCTGCGAACAACAGGTGGCGACAAAACGACCAGGCTATATTAAGAAACTGAGTTATACGGCACCGTATGATTACTAAAGTACGGGATCCGCCCGTTCATGGTACAGGGCAAACGCGCGGCCCCAGTACTGTGTTTGTGCCGACAACGTGCGGGGACTACAGGATAATTCGCCGATGGGGCGATTCGCCGGCCGATTGTTGGAACATTCGCCGACGTAGTCGTTTCGCCGGTGGGGCGATTTGCCGGTGGTTGGTCCGTTCTCCGGTGGGACGTTTTTGACGGTGGTTTTGTGGACTATTTGCCGGTGCAAATGTTTATCAGCCGATCGTTACTTGGTTATGTAAGAAATACATTCAAGGGCGTCAAAAGCAGACAATATTGTTCCTACATACATAGCGTCAAACCTGTTGACAACCTGTTTTATGTGAACACTTTTCACTTCTCCCGAAGGTGTCCACATAAGACAGCTTCCAATGTAACTATTTACGGACACTAACATTTCCCCCATATTCATCTCCATATTTTAACAGAGAGTGATAAATGATGGCCATTTTTACCCACCAAGATTCTTATAAACATTCAGGTGTTCCAGTTATCTCCTAATTATTGTCCCAGGCCTAGAAAAAAAAATGATCTTATGGTTCCGGTAACCCTAGCTAACCCATTTTAACCCCCCCTCAACCTAATCGTTTTATTGAGTTTTTTTATAAAACTTCGAACCTATGGATTCAGACATAAAATAATATACTAATTTTAGCAATCCAATAAAAAAAAATCATATGTAATTCATCATTCTGTTTAATTTTACCATCATGTTGTACAGTCACTTTCTTTTTCTATGTGGAGTAAAAAAAAGAAGTGGCCCCTACCTAACCTAATTTTTTGCGGTAAACAAATATGAAGAAAATACCTACCTTACTAACCTATTTTTCAAAATCATGTTACCAGAACCAAACAATCATTTTTTCTAGGTCTATAAGATACATTAGTCAGATATATAGGATATATTAGTCACTGTTTAATTCAACCTGCAGTTTAACAAAGGACGAGCTACTGATAGGTTCAATTTTCAGCACTATCAGCTATCTCTTATGTATAACTGATAGGAAGCGTTTCTTGCGTTTAACCCAACTCCAGAGATATCAGCGGAAAACTTTTAGGGGTATGCAAAGTACAATCTATAATGCATGGGACATATATAGAGAGGGTGGAGAAAAGCGAGCACAAAAGCTAATTAGAACAGTAGCGGAGATCTACAAACCCGCCGAATATAGACCAGCGCACATTACGGAACCTACTGGATTGGATGTGGTGTGACTAAACATTTTTGGCAATAGTGACATTGTAGAATTAACTTTCGTGTAGAAAGTGTATGGTGTTAGTGAATTTTATCATTTTATGTACCTTTGATTGTAAACTATTGTTATATAATTAATTGTAGTTTATTGTTGTACTTACAATTAATAATTTGCACAATTATCTACAAGTAATTGGTATTTATAAATCCATTAATTTTAATCTGTGATTGTAATAGTCAGTAAACCCGTGTAATATATTTAGATACTAGTGTTTGTTTAGTCAAATCTATTTAGTAGGACTTACAGAAATTTTACCCATATTGTACGATGGAAAAACTTAGTTGTCTATTATCACTGTGATTTATTGTAATAAATTGTAGCATGTAGCATTAGATATTGAAGAGATTAAAATATTATAATGTGAGTGTATTTATACTGTGAATTGTGTTTTACTGACTAATAAACTGATTCAAATAAGCAGGAAACATGAAGGTAACATGCAATTCAATAAATGAAACATACAGTCAAACCTGCATTACTAGACACTCTTTACTAATAGCCCCTGTCAAATGCGACTGTCATAAATTCCCAACCCCACCCCCATGAAATTGTCCTTTATATTGTCCGTGTATTCAATGACCACCTGTCTTACACGACCAGCCACTATCCTGTATCTAGTTTACTGCATATTTAGACCAAACCCTTCTCTTTAGTGACAATTTTTATTGCTTGCTCTATGATAAGACCATTTTCTCTGTCCCAATCATTCAAATTAATTCCAATGGGAACCACAACTACTGGTCAATATAAACTCACCTCTCTTATCTTAATCACATAACACCAACTAACACATCAACTACTATATACAAAGAACTTCCATTAACAATGCTCGTGACTGTGGACTTTTCACACTTTAAAGCACACGCCTGCATCATAGTGACGGCTGCGAACAACAGGTGGCGACAAAACGACCAGGCTATATTAAGAATGCATGTTGATCCTATACGCCACTCCCTGTGCCGACGCACTCATCCAACGATCACGCGTATGTGTCCACAACTGTACTTTGCCTCAACAAAAACACTCCCGTGACGCCGCAGACCTCAACACGCCTTGCGGCAAACACGCCGCAAGGTGGAATGTGTCCTATTTAAGGGGTTGGCCATCTGGCAGTGGCTTTGGCTTTATCTGAATATATTACTATAGCTTATGGCGAAAAATTCCGATTAGACGCCGAGACCTCACAGTGTACGGCGACCACGTTTTACAACGTTGATCAACCATTTGAACAAATCGTTGTCGTTCGTCGTATCACCCATCGTGATCGTAAAATCGTGTCATATTTATGCAACTGGCCCCTGGGCGATTTGCTGGTGAAAGGCGATTCGCCGCCACACTGGCAAATAGGCACACCGGGCTCACTGGGTAAATCATCTGCGTTTAACGTAAGGTCACCGTACTGCCGCACTGTACACTCACGGATCGTTACTATTTCTATGCGTTTTTGGTCGTAGACTGACTGTAGACCCACCTTGCTGTGGAATGTGCCCCTCGCTTTACGCTCTACGCACCGTGTGATTACAAAAGTACGGGATCCGCACGTTCACGGTACCGAGAACGCACGGCGCCAGTGCTGAGACTGTGCTGGAAACGTGCGGGTAAATCCTCTGTGTCTCCGCACTGACGGTCAGACCATGACGTAGGGTGGTCGTAGAAGTTTGGCGGCCACCATACGGCCTTTAAAAATGCTGCGTTTATCGCACTTAACACTCACGGATCTTTACGATCTCCGTGCGTTTTTGGTCGTAGACTGGCTGTAGACCCACCTTGCGGTGGAATGTGCCCTAGGCATTACTGAGTCCTCATTCTGCACTGACACTGCGTACTGGAGACCTGCTTGCTTATTTTGTCACTGTATATCACCTGTCACTCGCTCACTGCATCATTTGCCCTATACCGTTTCAGATCGCACGGCGGGGCGGCCTCCTGAGGTGGGCGGCGTGTATCTATGCCGTCTACCAGGTGCACGGTTATGTAAAGAGATTCACCGCTCGACCAATCGGCGTCCAAAGAACGGTGAGAAAATGAGAAGTGGATATATGGCTCTTATGCATGTTGATCACATTCTGATAACTGCCATTGCTGGTATATAAGACTCTCTGTTCACATCCGTAAGTCAAAAAATCACTCGAGTAAAATGCATTATTTGGGCACCTTATGGGGATTCATTGGTTACCCTACTGCCATGGTTATATGAGACCCTTATAGGCCTCCAGTATGAGCCACATTAAAATCTGTGTAAATAAATCAATGCTACAAGAGAACTAACATGCCTGCAGTGCTAAAGCACTGCTGACTAAGCATGTAGACAGTTTCAAATACTCGAAATATTTGTTATAGACTGCATTACAGAGCTGTTTTACATTGTTTTAATGTTGGCCTATCAACATTCTGGCCTGCGTAGATGGCTTGGAAAAAAACTTGATTTTGAATGGTGGGTGTTTTCAATAGGTTGTGAATATTCAATTATATGCCTGAAAGAAGGTGGATAAAGAAGGGTGGCCACCCCTAAATCCAAACGTTTTCAGCCTCAAATATTACTATAGGCTCTGTCTGCTATATGATGTTAAGTGATGTACCACAAACAATAAGACAACATGCAATACCCAGATATTAAACCAGAATCATATCAAATCTACAAGTTATCTTGGTGCATTTACAATAGAGTCTCTCCATGTAGATGGTGCAGAAATAGAGAGGTTGCCTCTTCATGGTGGTTTTGTTTATCTCTATATGAAGACTTGGGACCACAAGAATGGGTCATATTTTAGATGTAGAGGTGGTTTAAATAGAAATATGGACAACCGGTACTTTGGAGGTGTTACTGTACTGTATATCTCACGTCCAATGATGTACTAGACCATACTAGTCATTTGTCTTTGAAGGACGAAAAATTAGGCTACTTAGGGCCTTAGCAAGTATATATGACCTGTACAGGACTTTCATTTTTTGTCAGGATTTCATTTTCAATGTGGTAAAAACATATGAAAATATATGAAATACAATAATTATAGAGATATATAATCTTCCAATTAGGATTATGGCCTCTGCCTTAAAACTACAGTAATCATTGCAGGCGACGTTCCAAGCAGTGCCTTTTCCGGGAGTTTCTTTGTGTAACTTGAACACTCTAAAGAAGTCCCGGCTTCACCTCGGTGGGGCGGAGCTTCAGAGCGTGATTGACGGGATAGCCACTGCCCAGGCCCGAGCCATGACCGGCAAGAACTCAGGGGAGGATAACGAGCAAGCTTCTACAGACATTGGCACACACAGGTCCAAAAGATCAGTGCAAGGTAAATTGTGATCCCACTTACTTACTTATACTATATCATGTAAATGTAAATGTGGGAATCGAACCCACGACCTTCTGGTCACGAGTCCAACTCCCTAACCATTCGGCCATGGAAGCACACACCATGAAGGTTGTTGTATATAGCTGTATACACTGATTATTCAGATGTGGGCTGTTAGTGTTGTTGATCATTGCACATATTCAAGACACTTATATCATTTTTCCTGGTTTTATATCCTATAATCCGGTGTCCATTCCCTCCAAACCAAAAATACTGACGTAACTGGCACTAACTGCGTACTAAGTATAATTAACTAATAGAAGATGTGCATAATATAGGTGCCTATAAGAATGTAGTGGAGTTTAATGTTGAAACACACTCATAAGGTCGGCAAAGGCAGGTGGCTATGCATATTTAGAACGTCATGTTAGCACCGACTGGTTTATGGCAGTATAGATTCAAAGCACATGACCACGTGCTCTACAAACTTTAAAGCATTACATATAAATAAAGAAAGAACTAGTTCAAATGTATTCATGTAGCAATACTATGATAGTAATTTAGAAATAGAAATTTGCATTCCAGAATTTCCTGAATATAGAAGTAAGTAGTTTAATGTGATCTTTCATTTAGTATAGACGTGTTTTTTTCTTTGTCTATGCAGTGTGCTAAATGTTGTAATCAAACTATCAATTATTAAGGTGGTGCATTCAATTTTAGTGGCCGGTCATTTAAAATTTGTTTGGGGGAGGGGTATCGATATGTTAGATTTTTTAAACGGGCAACAATGAAAGTACAACCCCCCCCCCCCCCCACCACCACCACACCCACCACCACCACACCCCATCCCATTATCGTGTAATTGGAAAATGAAAAAATGACCCGCCCCCAATCTGTTCAACGAATATAATATGATTCACAAGTCAACCAAAGTAATCATCAAGCTTTATTTGGTTTTCTTATCCAACTTACTATATCTAATCACTTATAATCTGAAATACCACAAATAAATGATCCTGTTATACATACATATGAATTTTGGAATGATTGTAACTCTGATTCAGATTCAGGGTCTGAGATAGATCTACAACCATGTCTACCACATTTCATTGTGTCATCATCATTATATACTCTTTTTTAAAAATACTTCGAATATGATACTGAGATATGAATAGCAATTGTCAATTTTGTCAATAAAACATTTCCGTGTTTTGCAAGATTCATGCGATATACTTGTGCTTGTGTATGCGCCACCACCACCACCCCTCCACACAAAATGTGTTAAATTTGACAGTAATGACTTCAATTTTAAAAGTATGCCCCCCACCCCCCATTTCCAACCGACCCCCATCAGACTGTAAATGACCGGGTCCTTAGGAAACATAAAATTCTTGGATGTACAATTTTACATTCTATCATTCTATCATTCCGTGCAAAAATCACCGCCAATAACCTACGCTGATTGGTCAATCAGCGTGCTCAATTGCGATGGAAAACACGCTCCAGAGCACGCGGAGACCACTGCTACGGCGCTAGTCTAAACTCGTCACATTATCAATACAGCCGCTGACGTCGCAAGGCGTGTTCCGTGTAGCGGAGAGCAGAAGTTTAGACTAACGCCATAGTAGTGGTCTCCGCGCTAAAAACAAACAAAATTGACTTGGAATGAGAATGTTATAATATGATATATTTTAAGATAAAATGGATTTTAGTCATGATAGAATGGTGATTGACCACTCGATTGTCGTGTCACTTCGTTCGGGCAAATCAGACGTCAGCATGCTCAATTTTGCGATTGACACGACAATCAATGGTCCAATCTCGTGTTCAATTCCTACAGTTGTTATTTCCAATACTCAACTCATTATGCTAGCTATGACTAGCTTACTATTACTGCTTGTCAGTCAATATTTGTGTTACAAGTTATTGTTTTAACCTCATAATATGATTTGACCTAAGGTAGTGGTTTTCGTTTTGCTGCATTATTGTTCACTCTCAACTGTTCCATGCAATCCGAATACATCTTCAGAGTGCCCAAAGTAAAAAATGCACTTCCTATAAAAAAAAATCAAATTTAGTTTTCACTAGCCTTTTCATATCATCTGTATTAACAGAAAGGAATAGGTTGAAGTATCTAATGACCATAGGTTACATTCTAGGACCTCAATGCTATCTTAATATTGACGTGATGTGGAAACTCATTCTAGCTATACATGTTGTTTGGTGAAAATTGATGAATAATGATAAGTATAATAGAGTGTGTGCGCTGCAGTCACCAACCACTCCGTACTTAATACTGATAAATATTGCTTCTGTTTTGCACTATTCTGTGCTATATGTTCCACAGACTGCAGCAGCATGATGTACGTGACCGTGGCTGGTCACCGTCCTGACACCAGTGAAGATGTGTATTACTCCGGCGTGTACTCCGTGGAGGAGTGCGCCAGCCGCTGTGAGACGTTGACGCCGCCGTGTGCAAGCTTTACTTATTGGAGTGCTATTAGTTACTGCCTTCTGTGGACATCAGAGGACCGATACAGTGTGGGATTAGCAGCGGATTCAGACCATACATACGGAGAGAGATGTTTAGGTTAGTTTATTACATTTCTGATGGAAATGTAACTGTCAACAAAAATGAACGCACACACACAAATCGTTTATGGTGATCAAAGAGTATATATACCCATGATATGTTGTGCACCGGGGGTTGTGCACAATCATGTATAGAACTTTTCATTTTAGTTAGATGACCAATTTGTAATGAAATAACGGCAATTGACTTTTGCATCAATATAGAATAATAATGATTTCTAATAACTTTTCCTAAATGCATATCTATAAAAGAATAATCAAAGGACTCAGACTCCTGAAAAGCCGAGCTTGCTGTTATAAGTCTCTCTTGAATGAAATGTGCGTGAAATTACTACAACATGCGATATAAATTTTCGGGGCATGGAGATGCATGCATGCCGGATAGACAGAAAAAAGAACAAACACACGGCCGGTTTCTAGTGGCACAAACCACTACGATTTTATATAAGTTTAACAATAGTTTTTAGACAAGGATAATACTCACTTCATACACTAAGCTTTCAATAGCTTCCGCCATCCTGTTCACAGTGGTTTCTAGTGGGCAAACGTCATTATAAGTCGTCACTGGGACCTCATACACTAAGATTTCAATAGCTCCCTGTTCGGGTTGACGCACGCCCTCCTCCCCCCCTCTCGGGTGAGGACATTGTTCCAGATGGAAAGAAGCTGGTACCTGCCCCCATTTCTATTTAGTGAGGGCTTGAGTTTCCTGATATGAATGGCCTCCTTCATGCCACGTTCAAAATATTTGGGTTCTACACATAAGATGTTGGTCCCTTCGAGAGAGACACGGTGTCCTTTACTGTCTGTGTGCATCTGGAAATGAACATCTGGAGAAAGTGTTAGGGTTCAATGGATACCCCAAAAGTGTGAGGATAAAGAGCAACCTGAAGGGAAAACAGACTGCACAAGATACAGCTGTACAGGTGTATCGCCCCAAGAGACCTCCGGTAGTGATACCATACATTCAAGGAGTGTCTGAACACATGAGAAGAGTGATGCACCAATACAGTGTGCAGGTGTTCTTATAGTCATTGATATGTCATAGTAAATGGTGCAAACAATTAATTATGAACTGGTACTACAAAATAGTAACCACATTGCAGTTAATACCAATTTTATGCCATTTTACTAGGTCTAGTTATCAATGGGTGAGAAGCGTAACTTTGATTTATAAAGCTGATATATGGTGAACTGCAGATATATTAGAACATGCGACCTGGCAATAGGTGTTTAATACCTCATCAAGGTTAACCACTCATGTGTGACTTTAATAGTGTTTACATTTACTGTAATCTGAAAGGTATCGTGCATAATTAAGGCTATAACTAATATTAAGACATGAATGAAGTATATTTGAAAGAATGAACATTTGATTGTGATCAGGGATATGAAATGCTATTTAGACATAAAGGAAGAAATAAGTGAGGTATAAGTTTATCTACGTATCTGTTGTATACATGCTCTGGTACAGTTACGATAGGTAGCGATATGAATTGCTAATTCAAGGGTGTTAAAGCAGAATGCACATTAGTCAAGGAATGGTCTTTAAGAATGGTCTGTATGTTTGCTGCATTCGTAAATTAATGATATCGTGTATTAATTAAGACAATACTATATATAGTATCAAGATGTATAAAGTATCAAGATGTATATGTGTATGTATGCATGCATGCATGTGTATGTATGTGTGTGTATGTGTACATATATGTATATGTATGTATGTGTTTGTATAGGCATATATATATGTATATGTGAAACATGTGTTTCAATTTGTTGGACACACACTTTGCTCCGCTATAACTGCTATTGCTTAAACTTGTTAATGTTCTCTCTTTTTTCTAATTTTATTTTCCTTTTTTGCTCTGTTTATGTTTATATGTTTTTGTTCTGTAACTCCGGCTTTCATGATCAGTTATTTACAAATAGATATTGGCGTAGGTTAAAAGGTATATTTAAACTTATGTTAAGTACAATTAATATGAAAGATGTATTACACATCACAGTATGCTCTGATTACTTACTAAAACGAGCTTCCATATATTTAAAGAATATGCACTCTTGCCTTTTTGGTTATGAAATGAAAAGCATAAATTAACTAATTCGCCACAGACTATGAAATTGAGCACCTTTAATTGTCGAGGCTTGGGAAATCAGTCAAAACTTAGGCTTGTATTGCATTGGCTGCAAAAAAAACATAATGGAGTAGTCTTCTTACAAGAGACTCATACTACATATGCAAAAGAGTCTTACTGGAAAAGTATGTGGAAGGGACAAATTGAATTTTGTCATGGTCTGTCATCTGCTAGGGGGGTTGCTATACTTATTCCAAACCATTTAAATATAATAGTAAACGAAGTCATTAAAGACAACACAGGAAGATTCCTTCTCTTGAAAGCTTCTTTTGAAAACCAACCAATAATATTAGCAAATGTTTATGTTCCTACAAAAGATCAACAAAATCTACAATTAGAATTTCTAAAATTTATAAATGAGAGATTAAATGAATTTAAAGATGATAACTTAATATTAGGAGGGGACTTTAATATTATACTTGATCCGGTTCTTGACAAAAAGGGAGGGAGAGTAGAAAATAAGTCAAAAGCTACATATCAATTGTTAGAATTGATGGAAAATTATAATCTAATTGATATTTTTAGGCTAATTAACCCTGATGTTAAACGATTTACAAGAAGAGAGATGAGCAGATGTGGGTTGGTGCAGTCTAGGCTTGATTACTGGTTAATATCTAATCATATATTATATGATTACAACAGACAAATTATTCTTCCCGGGATGAGATCAGATCACAGTATTGTTGAACTAGAACTAAATATTCATAACACTCACCAAAAAGGTCGCGGTTTCTTTAAATTTAATGCGGCGCTATTAAAGGACCAAGTTTATGTTAATGAAATTAAAAGAATTATACAAAATTTTAGTGAAATACATTCGAATGAACAAAATTATGGCCTAATAGCCTTAAACAAAAAATTGAAAGAACTAGAATGTATAATAGATGATTCTAATTTTGAAGAATACAAAACTATTAAAAAGAAACTGGAACAAATAACCAATGAACGTGCAATTGGGATACAAATCCGATCAAAAGCTAAATTAATAGAAAATAAACTATAAAAAGTGTCTGCTTTCGTCTTTGCTGCAATGTTGGCCATTCGAGTTCCATGAGCATGTCTGAGACACTTGATCTATTGTGATAATAATTACACACACATAACGAGCAGCACGACGTTGTACCATTTCTAAGCGATGAATGTCCTTACTCAGGTATGGATCCCACACAGAACTTTATTCTATGGGGTCGAACAAGTGTTTTGTATGCCATGTCCTTAATTGTTTGGGAATTTACATTCAAATTTCGTTTAAGGAAACCAATGGATCGATTACCCTTTTTGCACAAATTTGCAACATGTGAGTCCCAGCGTAGATCAGAAGATATTTCAACACCTAGGTACTTGGCATTATTAACAGACTTTAAACAATGGCCTCTGAGGTAATATTTGTACTTGTGAGGTGTTAATTTTCTAGTAATTCTCAGAACAACACATTTATCAGGGTGGAACTTCATGTCCCATTTCTCCTCCCAATCAGCCAGTTTATCTAGGTCAGACTGCTGACCTGAGCATCTTGTGGGGATGAAACGGCAATGTAAGCCAAAGTATCATCAGCAAAAAGTCGGACCTTGGTATGAAGGGGAGAGCTCCAGGCATATCATTTATATAATAAAGAAAAAAGGCTGGACCTAGCACGGGACCCTTGGGGCACACCTGACTGAACAGCCACAGAGTCTGAAATCTGGCCATTCACCACAACAGATTGAGACCGGCCTGTAAGAAATGCTGTTATCCAAGTATTTGTTTTTTTGCAATGCCATATTGCTTCAATTTATGTGTCAAAAGTTGGTGATTTACTTTATCGAAAGCCTTAGAAAAATCCATTATTATACCTCTGTGTCTAATTTCTTGTCCATATTTTTCGTGACATCATCAATAAAATCAATTAATTGGGTCTCACATGAAAGACCACGTCTGAAACCATGTTGCAATGTATAGAAAAATATTGTAAGTATCGCCATGCTTCATTATACTACTGGTGACAATGTGCTCCATTAGTTTGCAACATATACATGTTAGTGACACTGGTCTATAATTTTGCAATGCATTATATTTTTCACCTTTCTTGAACAATGGTGCAACATATGCAGTTTTCTCCAAATGCGATGGTATGATATTTTTGTCATAGGATCTAGTGGCATATCATTGTAAGTATGGGGGGCGATATCCGATGCATTAGCTCTTTCAGTATTCGTGGCCTAATCCCATCTGACCAGGAGCTTTACTCACATTGATATTGTCCAGCAATTTTTTAACACCGGTAACTGTGAACTTAATCTCCTGCATATCTGCAAACTTTTCCTTCACACCACAACGCTGCTCAAGATCACCAGGTTTCAGATGGGTTTGTTTCCAAAAATGCTTTTTTCAAATTGTCTGTTCAAAATATTCCTTTGTATTTGATGTCATTGGCATGTAATACCCCATTTTCTTTCAATGGTGCTATTTCATTGTTATCTGCTCGTTTGTGTTTGATATAAGACCAGAATCGTTTCAGGGTACCAGGACGATGGTCGGTTTCTGCAGTTGGAGTGATGATCGTTTCAATGTGCTTCCAATGGGCTCGTATAGTTCTTTTGTACTATTTTCTTTAGTTCTTTGTATTTTGCTCTGAGTTTTGAGTCTGCAGACTTTTTAATTGATGGTGCATTCTATCACGTTTCTTAATTAGTTGACGCAGTTCAGCACTTAACCATGGGAGACTGTCTCTGGATTTGGATTGGCGATGAGGGACATTTTTAACAATGGACTCTTCAATACTTGATAGAAACTTTGACCCACAACTCCTCTATTGGAAAATCATTTTCATACATGTCTTTATCTCTGCTTGAGCAGCAGCCATATCATCTTTCATATTGGCCCAGTTTGCCTTGTTGTATAGTGGGATCTTTCGTTTTACTTGTTTGCACTTTTTAGGAGAAATGTCTATCTAAGCATAAACCACATCATGGTCTGCAATCTTTGGTAATGTTTTTATTCTATTAAGCTTTGAAGGGTAGTTAGTAATAATAGTTGCATTAGACTTTGAGAAAGCCTTTGATAGTGTATCATGGGAATTTTTATTCAAAGCTCTTGATGCTTTTAACTTTGGAGATTACTTCAAAAAAATGGATCCAAATAATCTATTCAAATCCTGAATGCTGCACCATGAATAATGGTTTTTATAGTGACTTTTTTAAAGTAAACCGTGGAATTAGACAGGGCTGTCCAATTTCTGCTCTTCTCTTTCTGTTAGTAGTCGAGGTAATGGCCAACAATATTAGACAAAACGACAGTATAAAAGGCATAACATATGTCCCAAACAAAAGTATAGTGATATCTCAACTGGCAGATGACACAACCCTTTTCTGAAAGATATAGAGTCCCTAAAAAATGCACTAGCGTTAATTGATAATTTTTCAAAAATTTCAGGACTTAAACTGAATAAAGACAAATGTGAAGCTTTCTGGATTGGCTCCTTAGCCAGCAGCAATAGTATGCCTCTTGGTCTGAAGTGGACTAAAGGCATGATAAAGTGCCTCGGAATTTGGTGTGGCCCAAATATTGATGATGCAATAAATTTTAACTTTAAAGAAAAAAATTGAAAAGATAAAAACAGTGCTAAATATATGGAAGCAACATAGGTTAAGTTTAAAAGGAAAGATCACAGTAGTTAAAACTTTTGCAATGCCACTAATTTTGTACCCTGCAAATTGCTTGTATGTCCCCGATTGGGTAACAAAACGAGTTGATGAAATCTTTGTTAATTATCTGTGGAGTGGTAAACCCCCAAAAGTTAAAAAAAAGTACTATTATTAACTCCATAGAAAGAGGTGGACTGAAAATGCCACTTTTAGGGTCAATGATCAAAGGCCTAAAATGTACTTGGATCAAACGATTTTTATCTCCAACATTCTCCAAACTTGACCTATTAAATAACTTTGTACATTATAAAGGTAAAACGTTTAAAGAAATTATTCTAAGCAAATTAGATATTAGATATATTCAGTTTAATTCTCTATTCTACCAACAAGTGTTACAAGGGTGGTTTAGTATTTTTTCAAAATTTCCAAATAATATCAGTGATATAATAAATTCTAATATATGGAATAACAAACACATCCTGATTAATAACTCTCCTGTAGAATATACAAGTTGGCATAACAATGGTATTGCAAGGTTTTACCATTTGCTGGATCAAAATGGTCAAATAATAGACAAGAATACTTTGGAAATACAATATAGTGTCTGTATAAACCAAATGGAATACAACTCCTTAATTCATGCAATTCCATCAATGTGGAAGAAAACGGTGCTTGGAAAGAATCCAGCAAATTTTAAGAAATATGATGATTATGCTATTTCAATTAATGATAAAAGGGTGAATATTTCTAAAATAACATGTAAGTCTATTTATCTAGAAGAAATTACAAATATAAGTACATGTCCGACTGCACAATCTAAATGGGAACAAAAATTAAATTTGAATTTGGAATGGGAATTGCACTATAAAATTGCATTCGAAACATGTTGCGAATCATTTGTTCAATCATTTCAATATAAAATCCTAAATAGATTCTTTCCATGCAACTATTACCTATCAATAATTATAAAAGATCATACCCCACTATGTGGCAAATGTAATATAACTGACAGTTTGGAACACTATTTCTACTATTGTACTGAGGTAAATAATTTCTGGATGTCTATAAACAGATGGATGAAATCCATACTAGAGACTACATTTGAACTTAATCTTATAAACGTACTCTTTGGCATACCCAACTATGAAAATGAAAATTTAATTCACTTTTTAAATTTTTGTATATTGTATGGTAAACTGTTTATATTTTTATGCAGGAAAGAAGATAAAAGAATATGTTTTTTAGATTATATTATATTCCTAAAAGAGAAAAATGCTGATAATGAGATATATTAATCATAAGTATGATGAGTATTATGATTTATTCTAAATACCTTAGCCAATATACTGTATTATATATTGTATTATGCATTATACATAAGTAATTGTTACGTGTACACTGAACTGAAGGCCAAATAAGTCTTCTGCGAAGCTCGGCTTTAAAAATCATTATAGGACCTCGGTAGAAATTATGAATAACCTGTTATAGCTTGTAAAGATGCTGGTACCGTGTTATGTGCACTTGATTGGATTTGAGAAAAAAGGATTACAATGACCCGGCGGGCCTGTAGCAGCCCCTTAGCTCCATATTAGGCAAGGGAGGCAACTGCCCCCTATGTTTTTTTAAGAATATATTTGTGTGTCGGTTTTTCATGCTACTTTTCCCTCTGAAATAGCTTCAGACATTGTGAAAAACGTCTTGATCCCAAAATTTCCTTGGGGAGCAAGCCCTCAAACCCGACGAGAAAACCTTTGTACCTATGGCGTTTGCCTGCATCATTGCATTGCATATTTTGCTTCCAATATTTTGCAATTCCTCGCTCCGGCCCTGCCTGGCGCATATTGAAAACTGCACAAACAGATTATGTATCATTTTCATATGAATACTTTAAAAATACGTAAGGGTATATTTGCGACCATAATCTCTGTAGAAAGATGGCATGTGTGTAGTCATAAGTCAGACTACTGTATCATGCCCAAAGAACTTTACATTCACACCAGATCATTGGCATCCTTGTCATCGCTTATAACTCATCTCAACTTCTGGGGAGCATACAACACAAGCATTTTACACTATCATTTCAGTTTGCAATTTAAACTCATCTCGCGTTATGGACTATGCCACCATGGGAGGTGACATCACCCAGCCCATCGACATTGACTGCGGCCTGTCAGGAGGCACGGCCCCCCAGGACACTGCCCGCTGGGCCATGTCGCTGGTGTGTCCGGTCGGCCATGTGTGGAACGACACCCGCCTTCCCGTGCGGGTCCTAACATGTTCCTGCAATGGAAATGGCTGGCCCGAAGCGGACCACACCGTATCATGTGTGGCAGGTAAAGTAAAAGCTATGGGTGACTGGTAGCAGGTAAAAGTGCAATTTCTCAAATTTAACAAAAAATATAGTACATTGTTCACAAGTCAAGCAACCCAATCATCAAACTTATTTGTTTTCCTTATCCAACTTATTATATCTAATCACTGATAATCTGAAATACCACAAATAAATGGTCCTGTGATACATATATGATGTTTCCTGTTTATCGTTTGGGTTGTAAAGTTAGCAGACGATATATGAGATGAATTTGATTACATTATATAATTGCTTCTTCCAACGTAAAAACAAAGGAGATTGGAAATGAAAATAGGAAGAGTTTAAAATACAACTGACAAGAATATTATCACATTCTTCCAATCTACTATATGGGTTAAAATGGATTTTCTCAACAAAAAATGAACACAATCATCATTATTATTCACAAACAATTGTGAACCACTACATCTCTCACGTAAGCCCAACAAATATCTAATAACATTGTAAAAAGCAACTTTGGCATGATGAATAGTACTCTTATTAAAAGAAGACCAAGGAAACTTCAATACACAGTAAGTTGGTGCAATACGATTGAAATAATAAATATTTGATGTCATTCATTGATGCTCTAAATATTCTTATCAAAATGTTATCTTTACTATAAATACCCTTTATTTGTATTTTGATGTCAGCATCATTTTTTAATCAGATGATAAACATATGCCTAAATATTTGTAAGACTCCAGCCATTTTAGAACAATATCATTTAAATGTACAGGCAAGTTTATCCAACCAACACCTTTCTGCGCTATAATCATTCATCTAGTTTTAAGTTGATTACATACTATTTCATTATCATGGGCAATTTTTTACATACATTTAAAAGTTTTTCAAACCCTGTTAACGATGGACTAAGTGCATTCAGTACTGATATGATAATACTCATAGATAAAACAGTGACATACTAACAACATCATATTTTATAAAAATGGAACCAACGACTTTCACTATATATGTGCTTTCGTGTTTACACACATCATCATAAAAAAAATATACTCTGTAATATATTTGAACATAAACACTTTAGAAGATCAATCCAGTAGGTACTTAACACGTGAGAGCATCATCTGCATAAAATATATGGTTGAAACTTGTATTATTCATATGACAGGCAATTTTAGACATATATATCCATGAAGACAGAAAACAACTTAGGAGAAAGAACACTTTCTTGGCAGATGGTTGATCAGCTTGATTTCATACTCTGTCATTAAAACACTTTGAACATTTGAAAGTTTGAAATTTTAAATGATCTCAACACCTTGAATGTTATTGCAAAGATATATGCAACACAAGTCTGCAATTCACGCACTGATCGTTCACTTTTCAGACTGTACAGCGGCATTGTGGCAGCCGCAGCCTGGTGTGGAATTCAATGTGTCCCTGGCAACACAGTTTGATAACATAACAAATCTGAGTGACTGCAAAGAACAATGCACACAGCCATCATGCTCAGCGCTGGTGTATGTGCCCACTCAACAACAGTGTTACGTGAAGACTGAGCTGTCGTCTGTATCAGAGTACAACGCTGCGACCACTCACTATCCAATATATGTGGAGTTGTGTCAAGGTATGAACCCATTTCATATGCGTTTTTAATGCTTCTTGTTCTCTTTCCATTACTGGACAACAGAACCTTGTTGCCAAGTCATAGCACAAAGGAGGAGCAACGTTAATGCATAGCATAGAAATTCACGTAGAGTGCCATGTTTGAGTTTGTTTTAGTGATAGTGTGGTTAAGTAAGTTTGTCCATGTTTGCAAACTGGCAGATGCATGAGATTAGTACATTAGTATGTGATCATTGACCACAAACTCACCTCTTATTTACTTGGTGTGATCATTATACAGCTAGGTCAGATATTTCCAAATGTTGAAGCCAATGCAGTTTTCGTGTTGTAGCCATTGGTAATTACCACCTAGTATTCTCTTAGACGTGCGCTTAAAGGATAGAATACTATTTTCCCATTGTATTTTTATCATCTCCGATTGCACAATACAAATTCTGCGATGAATCCTCAGAACTGTCGGACCTGCACCGAACAAATACTAGCATCATAACACTTTGTTCTGTTAACATTGATAAATGACACAGCAGAATTTTAGCAGAATAAATTGTCACTGTGTACCAAGTAATTTTGTTTCCAATTTAATTAAATATGATTCAAAATAAAATTACAAATTCTGTGCCTTACACTTACAGATTGCCAGTCATGTCCGGAGGCTGAAACAACAGAAGCAGTCCCAACTACTGCTATGGTCACGACGGCATCAATGGAATTGACAACTGATCATTCAACAACCACACCAGCAGAATCGAGTGCTGCTATTTTGGAGACAACGTCTGTAGAATTGACATCTGAGTATCCAACTACGATGTCAGAAGTAAAAAGTACAGCCCTTTCGGAAACAGCTTTGATGACGACCATGACCATGATCACGACAGCATCAATGGAATTGACAACTGATCACTCAACAACCACACCAGCAGAATCGAGTGCTGCTATTTTGGAGACAACGTCTGTAGAATTGACATCTGAGTATCCAACTACGATGTCAGCAGTAAAAAGTACTGCCATTTCGGAAACAGCTTTGATGACCACCGAGTATCCAACAGTAATGCCCGTAGAATTGAGCACTCCCGCTATCAGTTCAGAGTTGCAAACAGTTTTGCAAACTCAATTGATAAAATCTACGACACAGATAGCTAACAAAGATGTCACATCTGGTCACTCAGCCAGTGAGACCACATCGGCATCACTGGAAGCCCAAGCTGATAATACTACAACAACTGAAACATTATCAACGTTATTCTTTGAGAATGAGAAGTATACAACAACGGCATCCCAAAACTCGCTCTCTCAGAAAATAGACCTAGCAGATGCGGTATTTGTACCTGACGTGAACCTCACCAACAAACCATGGTTTACAGTAGACGAAGAGAAGCCGACAGTGACCATAGAAGCAAGTAAGCACAACTTTCTCTAGTGTCTGTTCACATTTACACATTTGAATTTAATTTATTTCTATGTAACAGCATGGCAATCTTAATATCAAGATATTATTTACAAATTTGAGCTAAATGCAATCGTGTAAGACCTCATCATGGGGACTCCGTACTAATAGTGCCACTTTTCAATGATTAACAAGTTTTCTTTTTTTTATTGCTATATGAAGTTACCACAAATGTTTAACAAATGGCCACACCTCAGCCACCAGGTAACAGACTACTCTCACCAGTATCCCTTAGATGAGGTTCTGCTGTATACAAAAATCGAGTATATTTTGCACGGCTTCTCAATTAGCTCTCTTTGCATAAACTATTGCAGGGAAGAACTTGACCAGAGTAGTTGCAAACATCAGCGACAGTGTGAGACGTGCCATGGGTCAAAGTATTGATGAGATGTTGACCGAATGTAAATGGCAGGGGAAACCTTGCACCGCCAGGTACCCTGCTGTAATTTAGATCCCAGTCTGACAGTCACAAATGTTCATCCCCAAATGGCACTGCGTGGTGGATGTGGAAATGCACGTTGATAAGATTATTACTTCGTTTAAAACCAAGTGCATAAAGAGACATTGTATCAATTAACGATGGCTAGAGAGCTAAGACCAATTGGAGTTTAATATTTGGGACTGTCTGAAACTAGTTTTGCATTGCTTTTATTTGGATACCAATCGTATCTACTTTATCTGCTCATAATTAGAACTAGCATAGCCATCACTGAACAGTGAAGACATTCACTAATAACTTTCCTTTGAATGATATGTTTACTACAAAAGTTTGAAAAATCATCTTTTATTGATGGGGATCGTTTTCATTCTATTTCAAGGAACTTTAGACCTTGGCTAGACCCATTGTACGGCAACTGCTATACATTCACCTTTGGGCAGGATGGCATTAACAACACCGTTGTACAGGCAGGTCCTGACTATGGTAAGTGAGAGCTTCTTTTGTGGTACTTATTTCCCTATTTTTCTTTTTCTTGTCTGATTGTGGATATTGTACAGCTATCATGGAACATTGGTGTATTTTGAGGCTACTTAGTGAAGCCTCACCATAGTGATTGATACCTCACCAACAGGGCACCCTGATTCACTAGTCAATGGATGGAATAGATTTAGTTCTGTTTGCTTTGAGTGAGTGTTGCTGTTCACAAAAGTTGATTATCTCATAGCATTAGTACATCCTTGTCCTTACTTCCAGGCCTGTCCCTCCTGCTATTCATTGAGCAGGATGAGTACGTCGCTGCGCTGTCACCAAGTGATGGCGTCCGACTCGTCATCCATGCCAATGACCATGAGCCATTCCCTGAAGACCAGGGCGTGGATCTGAGTCCTGGGACATTGTCCCAGGTTAAGATACGGATGGTGAGTTTTGGGGTTTATGGCTATAATTAGCATTGTGCTATATCATAAGATGGGTTCCTTAAAGGCATCACAAAATACTGTTCGGTAGTTGATAATAGAAAACAGCATGTAAAACATTGCAACTCAAATTAACTCTCTATGTATAATTGCATATGATATAATATCATCTAATATAAAACATGAAGCTTATTAGGCAATGGTGGTGTTTAATATTTAATCCATATAACTTCAACAAACGCGATTCATATTTATTTGCAAGCTTTAATATTTCAGCTGCAGCAGATCCTCTCATACTTATTAAATATATATCAAAACAGACTTGTAAAACTTTAGAACGTTAGGTATTTTGAAAAACATTTAGGACTTTTTTGAGAAAGAATTGTGAATGTAATTGTTTTGATATATATTTAATAAGTATGATTCATATTTAGGTTGATGAGATCCGGTATGAGCCATACCGTAACTGCACTTGGAAACCACAGCCCACTTTCTACAGCTCCTACTCTGTCCGAGTGAGTATGTGTCTAATAACATTTAAATATACAGGATGATATGGGCGCTCACAAGCTCATCATATGGTAGAAACTCTACCAAGACCAACTGATTGGCTTCATGGCCTCAACCAAGAAATCAGTGGTCTGGCTACGGAGTGTAATTTTTAAACATTTCATTATTTTATTTCCTATCTTGTTTCTTGTTCAAATATCAAATATCAAATTGCAAATTAAAAATGTTTAAGCAGAATAATATTTTGCACACTTCTTAGGCTCTACTGCTACAATAACATTACAACTAGTATTTCTCTAAATAAATCTACCTACAGTATTATACAATTTGGATTATTACATATATTTACAGTGAATTCTCTAGTCTGGAAATAAACGGTGAAATGCTATCCTGGAGAATGGAAAATGAGACCACATGACAAGACTCTTATATGAATTTTACACAATTTTCTATGTAAACCTATCTTCATCAGGCAAATCTAAGCTGATGAATATACTTTTGTTTTTAAATGTATTTACAATTATTTCAATTTAGCGGGAAATAATGGATTTAGAACTCTTCGTTCAGTTATTGTAACAGGCATAAAGCCCCTTAAAATTACAACTATGTGACCCTTTGCTGTTTACCAGATTAATACCTTATCTAACTACACTATATCATAGATATTTATGGATATGTCCAGTTACTTGTGCTAAGATATGCCATACATAACTAACTGGTTAGAAATAGCCACATCCATCTTTGTGTTTTCTCATCTATTTCTGTCACTCCCAGGCATGCATGAAGACATGTCGACAGCGGGCCACGATGTCACGGTGTGGTTGTGCCGACCCTGCCCTCCCCACCGCCCCACCAAACGCCACTCAGTCAGCAGCAGTCAACATGTGCGCTGAAACAGGTAATGTAGCTCTCACAAAGTCACCATAATACAAATTAGATTATCTTAAAGATTATTGAATGTTTTTTTAACGAAATGTTGTCAATGTGCTTGTCAACACCTCCCTAGACAGCTGCAACATCTTGTAAGGATGAAATATGTAAACATGTATTCAGTAGTTTCCTATATGTAGCCAAATAGTAAAATCCCAACGTTCGCTCATTCTACTTCGTAACCATTATTAGAAATGAAGTTAAGATTTTCACTTAAGAATTCACCAAGCATAATAACAAAATGTCATTCACATATATTTTTACATTTTGGGAGATTCAAAGTATGACTTTCTTAAAATATTGCAAATTAGGTCATTGTTCATAACTTTTTCGTTTCTTATCTCTTGTTCTTACCATGCGCATAAAAAATCAACTAAAATAATGGGCAAACATATGTGTGTAATTTGAATTATATTTGATTTAATTTTGGTTTAAATTTGTATGCATGGTAAGAACAATAACAAGAGGAGTTGGGTTAAAAAGACTAACATCCCTCTTTGTCTTTTCCCCTCGTCTCACATTTTCCAGCCTTTTCCTTACAACACTCTTTTGATGGACATGTTTACCGCATCCCTCTTTTTCTACATCCTCATAAGCCTAACTTACCAATTAACAAGAATAAATTATGACTGATAAGGAAGCATGAATTTCACAACGCTGTAGTATTGGTCTGTTATTTGAATTACACAAAAAATTCTAAATCATGATACATGTAGTTTTGTTCTGGTAGCATTTCGTAGTTTCTTAGGTATTGAACATTCTTAATTGTATTCTTAATTACAAACGTGTTTTCAGATGATGCTTGTGTCAATGAAGTGGAAGATCTAGTAGCCCAGAAAATATTCGAATGCATATGTCCCGAATTATGTCAGTGAGTGCATTATGTCTTCTTACAGAAATGTGGAACACATAATTAGTTGGTTTCTAACTCTTCATAATATTATATCGGGTGATTGATAAATGGAGTCATTATTCTTGGATAAATTTCATTGTTGCCAGCTATATTCCACAATGAAAACAATAAAAATCAAATTATCTAATTTACGTTAAACAATAATGCCCTTTACAACATAATTTACATTTTAAAGAATTTCATGTGCAACTAGACAGTAAGTATGACCGACAATTCAGGGGGTAAAATACTTATTCTAGCAACTCTCACTGAGCGTTTACATTATTTGAACTTTAGATAATACCAAAATCTCTGATTTCCAGAGAGCAGATCTACACGGCGAATGTTATACAGGCAAAGTGGCCATGCGAGAGCCACATGGTAAGTGTGCACTCTACAATATCTGACATTAACAAATGGTAAGTGTGAACTCTACAGTATTTGACACTAACATATCCTTCTCTTCAATAGGCCGTAGTTTCCATGTACATGAGCAATTTCTAATTACAAGCAAGTCCCTGTACATGTATGTCGGGTTCCTAGACAAGTCATTTAGTGGGCTTTGTTGTGAGCTAGTTTAGTTCTGATTGAATGTTCTGTAGCTAGCTCAATCATTGTGTTCTCATGGAGACATTGTAAAGAAATATTCCACTTCAGTGTTCATTGCCTGGCCGCCCTCCCAAACTCAAATGGTTGGTGCCTCAGAATATGTGCAAATACATGTGGGATTTTATTGCTTGCTTGATATTTGATTTATTGATTTATTGATTGATTGATGGATGGATTGATTGATTGATCTATGCATTAATCTCATTTCTTTTGCTGCAACTTGAATCATGAGTTTTGTCACTTCAGGCCACTGTGGAGCAACAACTAATGTCACAAAATGGCGAATTCGACAGCATCATAAAAAGCGGTCTCCTTAGGTAAACAGAAAAACTCATTCCATGTCTGAACCTCGAACTATAGAAAGATATGCAGTAATTTATTTCATTCATTTTAACCTTTTGCCTTTTTAACTACAGAATAGATCTCTCCTTGAAAGTCTTCATGTACAGAAAACCTAGTTTTTTTTATACACAGCAGAAAATCTAAAATTACCATTGACAGTTTCAGTCATTTCTGTGATTATTATACGAATTTTACTCATGGCAGTCAGTCACGACAGTGTCCTACCCCTCATATTAAAAAGGCAAAGATAAAGGACAACTGATGCACCCGCTCATGCCCGTTCATGACTGTCTTCTTACATGTTTTGATATGCATCGCCTCTTTTATTGTACGTTTCTAATCTCACATTATCCATCCACCTTTCTGAAATATCACAATCCCAATCATGACTGATCGGTGTCAAATGATCAGTTGTGACACTTTTCTTGAACTCAGACAAAGATTTGTTGCTCATGTGTTCAGATTCATTCCAAATATCTTAGACTTCCAATTTCTGTCTTAAATGAGGGTGACAATTTTACAATCACTCTTGCCATATCATGTTTTAATCACTTTTTGTATGATGTAATATCATCAGATTAGGGCTCTGTAGATTCAAAAACTTTAATAATACTCAAACCATTTTGAAAATTTTGTAACATTTTAAAAACTATAGCACAGAAACAGAACATTGTACCAAAAATGAAACCTTACGCTATGTATGGATTTCATGAAATTACTAATATAAGAGTGGGATGTTGATTTAAGATAAATGAATTGGTTCTTAAATAAGTGTGATATGTTCATGTAAAATATAAATTGATAAACATTATACTTACACCATAGGACAATGATAATTGAAGTGTGGCGTGATATGTATTTGCTTTAATATTTGTTTTTAATTTGTAGGAAGAACTTCTTAAAACTCCATATTTACTATGGAGAAGTAAAGTTCGAAAAAGCAGTCGAATATCCTGCATACATGGTAAAATATTGATGACTTAATAGTAAGCTAAATTTACTGCGTGCTTTAAATAAAATGGTTGGATCTGCTTAACTTGAACATTAATTTCCTATGAGATTGGAAATAAGTTAAGATCACCGCTACTGGTGATAATGTTCTTACATGTATAACAATAACTAAGGATTGTGTCTGTGCATATTTAGCTTATATATTATAATTTCTTGTTTTTTTTTCTCGAATTCAAGCTACTATTATATTGTGATAAACAAAATGTATGATTTAAAGAATTAATTAATTTTATTTGTTAGACACAAATTTTTTAATGTAATTGCTGTATTGACATATTAACTTCTTGATACATATTTTTATATTATTAAATAAAAATGAGAAGACATGAAAAGGCACAATACTGAAACTGATTCAGCTGCTACTTGCCCATCCAACCTATACTGTACATTATTTCAGCTGCCCAGACTAGTCAGTGGCATTGGCGGAAAGCACCCAAAGATGTTATATTCAAGTAAAATATAGATACATGTGTTAGGCCAAGTGCTGCTTCCTTACTATGTCTATTTTGTATCACACTGTACATTATTTCAGCTGCCCCGACTGGTGAGTGATGTTGGTGGAGTGGTCGGCCTCTGGATCGGGCTCTCCGCCATCTCACTGTTCGAGATGGTGCAGGTTCTGGTGCACGTCTTCCTGGTGCTGGTCGGCTGGATCCGCCCTGACGACCGCACGGCAGAGCGAGACAAGTCTGATGGCCAAGTAAGGCGGGTTTATAGACCCACGTCACACATGTGTGTTTGTTGGTCATAGGCAGATCCGGGGGGGGGGGGGGGGCACTGGGGGCCCTTTTCCCACCAAAATACTTCATTTTCATAGGGTTTTTCATGAAATCCCGTAAGTGCACCGCCTCTTTTCCTTAAGTGCGCCCCCTCTTTTCCGAAAACCTAGATCTGCCTATGGTAGATAAATTATTTACATGGTGCACAGCACTGTGTCTCGTTCTATTTAAATGTCTTTGTTGCTGTTATTGTTTCAAATGTTTTTTTCAAAACACAATTCTATGTTTATTTCAATAATTTACTTTGCTAATTTGGAAAATATTTTCGATTCTCAAGAATTCCTTTTAATCAAAAACTAAACACCAAAAAACTGTGTTTTTGTCATTATGTATGACGTTCTCATGACATCTGTCTCTATTAGGGCAACTTCTTCAATTTGTTTTTAAGGTCTTCAAATAAGTCAAACACGGCAATTGGTATATCAAGATTCACTTAAAATCCCTTCATTGTCATATGGAAAAAAGCCTGTTTTTGGGTTAACATGGTAGATGCATTAAAATAGAATTTTCGATTTGCACCTGAAACATTTTTCTTTTTCAAAATATTCATAAATTTTACAACTTGTCACAAATTGATAAATCTGTCTATATTATGAAATACTGTAGTATTGAAGTAGGATGTGTTATTAGAAAGTCATGGAAAGCACACAAAGATGTTATGTTCAAGTAAAATATACATACATATGTTAGGCCAAGTGCTGCTGCCTTATGTTTATTTTGTATCACACTGACGTGTAAAACTTAATCTATATTTAATTGAGCTAAATTATAAATTTCATTTCATGGCCTAAACTAAATGTTTCCTGAATAACTGTCCTGTTGAACACAAGAACAATTATGTATAAATTCTGATATATTTTACCAAAGGAATCTTACATTGCACATTAGAAAAGCCAAGTAGGCTGGGTGACATTGTTATTTGCTTATTTATACATGTTTATAAATTGTAATTGTCACATGTCAGTATAATTAAATATTATTGAATTGAACATTTAAAAATGTGTGTGGTTTGCACAGCTGATCATTGTTTTTTTCTTAAATTGCCACACACAAAATATAATCAAATTTTCGACACTTTAATTTTTAAGTAGGTGATTTCATGCTGATCTTTGTTTAAATGGAAGACAATGCACAAATTTACAGAGAAAAATCTTCTGATGTGTGATTTTACTTACATCTTATCAAAACACAGACATTGATTTGTAAAAACTAATTAAATTTTTAGAAGGCAACCTAACTTTTTATTAAACTACTTTTCTACATTTGATGTATTTATATACCTTGGGAAATGGTGTGTATCACTTTGATGCTGCTGGTTTCAGACGGCGCCCAGAGACGATACAGGGGACATCGAGGAACCGCAGCCCAGTACTTGTAAGTACATTTGTCTACGCAACCTGTATTTTCATACGTAGGACTGTCGCTTGCTTCCTTTACACGTCCCGGATCTAAACCTGGGGGGGGGGCACGGGTAGTGATTTTGCCACTCGAGTAAAATTAGTCCATAGCGAAGAGCAATACAGATTTCTACAAAATGATTGAAACAAATGTATCTTAACTTCTTCAGAACATTTGATAAATTTACGAATTATAGTGTTTCCAATAGCATATAGTGATTTCTCTTGCCTGTCGATATCATCGTTATCATTAAAACAGTTGTTTACACAAAACCCAAGATATCTATGTTTTTCTATCCATTCAAGTGGCATCTTATTAATTTCAACAACAGGTATAAATATTCGCACATGTACCCCTATTGTGGAACCAGTCACAATGTACTTTATAACTAAAAAAACAATTAAATGTGTTACTTTCTTTGTCTACATACACTTTATTCCAATGAAAAATGCATTGTTCGATGTGTCCCATGGCTCTCAATGAGGAGGTCATATAGCGAAAATGTGATTGGTGATTTGCCCTAAATCTTGGGCGTGAATTGTGAATTGCCTGTATTTAAGTGTGTGAAATGTGATGGAACCTATTCAATTACAATTCCTGGGGATTGGTGAAAGACAATGAAATGTATTGGTGACTAGTGATTTAGTAAAAATGTTGGTGAATGGATTTTCATAAAGGCTATATACCCTCCTCCTGAATGCCACTTTTTGTGTATAAACATATCAGAGTACTACAGTAGTACTAGAAAGCTACAGACCTGCTAGTCTTTTTTTTTTTACCAGACTCCGTATGTGATGGCGTAGCACGAGCAAATGATTTTTTTTCTATTATTATTATTAACTCAACATTTAATAAAACAGGTTGGTACAGAAATAAAAGTAAGATCATACAATCGAACAAAACACAACCTTAATAGTTGTAAATACAAAAGGATAATTTGGTGTTTGAACTAAAACTGAAAGCATACATTCTCTTTACCCTCATGTACCACTGGTTAAACATACTTTTAAAACAAACTCACTTCCAACTTTCAAAGTTAAACATAAAATAGTAACCAAGTTGACCATAGCTATTTCAGATCTATTTTGCAATGCTCTCAATATATAAAAAAACTTTCAATAATACTTTATGTAAAGGTAGACATGAAATAACCAAAGTTTGCATTATTTTTTACCATATTACCCCATCCTGATCCTTCATACCATATAAATAGTAAATCTACTGCATACTGTAAGAAGAAAATACAATAGCACCAAAGAATCAAAGTTACACACCCATTCATTCACCATGTTACAATAATTTTACTATGGTATTCATATCTATGTCTTTGGATAAAGTTTTGAAATAATATATGTAATAAATAAATAAAACTTCTCACAATATTTTTGACTAATACATTCATAAACAGATGTGATCAGAATTAGCATCTTTAGCAAATTCGAACACTTTGCAATGACATGTTAAATCTAGGACTTTTCAATTTAATATAAACTTCCAAACTTGACAGCACAAGATTTTGTTAATTTACCCACACAAATTCATAATAAATAATTCATAAATGACAGAAATCACACAATATTATCTGTTATCAATTTAAGTTTTGTACATACATCCTTTAAACACATTGTTTTATTATATATGTCTCTATAATATTTTATTTGAAATTCAAAATCCTTAATCCTGGTTGATTCTAACCAGCTTTTATAAATTATATACACAATCACTGATATACAAGTGTTCAAATTGATTTTGTCTATATGCTCATCAATTCCTAGAAAAACAGATTCCATGTCAATTATAATACTTAGAGCATTTTCAACAATTCTCCAGAAAGGATTAATATATTTACATTTGTATACCATATGAATAATAGATTCTTTTTCACAACACAAAGAACATTTGTCATCATTCTTTTTCTTCCATTTTACCAGGTTTTCACCACATGGTAGAATGTTATGTAAAATTTTAAAATTAGTTTCAGCTAATTTTACATCACTAATCTTAGAAACCTTATTAGTGTAAACAGAAGTAAAGTTGATGTCTTTATTAAAAACTTCGCACCAAAAAGCTTGGCATCTTGGTATTTCTGACTCTAAAATGCATGTATAAAAAAACTTTGATTTCTTCTTTACAATTGTACCTACGTCCTCATTGCCAAATAGAGGACTCTTTATATTACTAGGTTCAACATTATCTAAACCATCTACATAGTGGTGTAACGCCTTCTGTAATGTATTTGATTCAGCTAGCATATTAACTTTTACAACTAGTTTTTCATTTATATAGTTCATATCTATTTGTCCATTTCTTAATTTTAGATTACCAATACATTCAAACCCAGAATTAATCCAGCTAGTAAAATAAGGAATTTTTTTCACTACCATTTAGTAATAGCTTGACATTATGGTTGCCAAACAAAGGCTGCTCTAACAATGCCAAATTTACATTCCCTGATGATTCAATTTAGCCCTATTGTAAGACATGATAACTTGTTGGTAAAATTCTGGCAAAGTATCAACCATAGGACACATTTTACTGTTGTTTGCCATCATTCTCAATATATACTCATCTTTTCCTAATCTATTCATATACTTCAGAGGAATCTCAGTCCAGTTATCTCCCCTTACAATTTAAGAGCCTAGGCACCCAGGCAGCCTTGGCCGCCATTAGATACGTTTTAATATCTATCATTCCAAGACCGCCCTTTCTTTTTGTTTTATTTATAATTGAATTGCACTTAATTCTTTTCCACTTTCCCCCATAAAAACCTATAAAACAAGCTATTAATCTGCTTAATGGTAATATCATTGGCATATTACAACACGAAGCTACAAACCCAATTTTAGATAAAGCAAGAGACTTGATAATTTGTACCTTTCCAATTAGAGTTAATCTTCTTTGTTTCCATATATTTAATAAATGTTCTATATTTGTTATCCGAGCACGAGCAAATGATAGAGACTAGATCAATGCTTTTCTAAAGATTTCCATAGTTCATAGCTACATGTAAGGTTGCATTTTTAAATGTTTTGTCCATATCTTTGCAGCTTATGATGTTGGTGCGAGAGATCTATGCGTCATAGAAGATGTTGAAGATGATGATGAAGAGATCGAAATGGACTCATTCGTCATGTTTGTAGTAAGAAAGAATGAAAATGATGCATCCAACCTCACTGTCGTGGTGCATAGAACTAGAAGGTGCCATGTTTATGCTTATTTTAGAAGTGATTCTCACATTAGACATAATGAAGGGAAACTTGTTAGACCATAAAATATAACCAGCGGTAAATCATGAATTGTGATCAGGCCTCCAAAAATAGACTGGCTGCTATAAGATGTAAATACGTAAATTGTAATTGATTCGACAATGTATTTGGAGAGCTGGCAGCCGCTCTCAAGCCTTCCGACCTCAATTTTTGTAATCATGGACATATGGTGCAACTAGAGAGCTTTCAAATGACATGCCTCAGCAAAGTTGGACTTCAAGGGGGGGGGGAGGGGGGGGGCGGCACGCTGGCGTTACATGCCGAGCTTCTTAAAAATGTTACCTTGAACCCCTTCTCTCTTGGTCACTTGTCAAAATATCTAGAAGCATTATACATGAAAAATAATCTAGTATTCAAGTTTAGTGATGGTCGGATTGCCCTGCGCCAGAGAATAAGACATGTGAGATTCCTAGGCGTGATGACATTTTTAAGGTGGTCACATTTTGCGGCAACTAGACCATTTTTTGGAGGCCATAAGTTCTAACTGATCACAATTTACGGTGGTTATATTTTACGGGCTAATAGATGCTCTTGTTAAAATATCATATAATACCCTTGTGTGATTAAGAATTTTACATCATTATTTTGGCTGGTGGATCCTGTACTTTGATTTCAAGAAAACAAATATAAAAGTAATTAACCTTGCACAATTGTGCTTTATCATAAAAGGTTATCTTTATTTAAGACTGGGACCTTAGTTTTTTATGTGCAGATGACTGTCATGTGCTTCTGTTTACAATATGCCTGTTCTATGTGTTTCAGCAACTAAAGTCATTGGAAAGCAGACCACAGAGATAAAGGTGTCAGGGGACCAAAACATAAACAGCATGGACATATTCAATAGATTTGATCATCTCTTCCGTGATGAGGTTAACCACTGAATCTACTTGTTGAATTATGTTAGTATATGTAAGAGAAATATTTGGACACTGGATGTCTTATCGGTCAAGACCATATAAAAGTGGACAATAGAATTACATCGAATGAACTGTGACATTTTTAAAACAGAACAAAATGACATGATTTTCCATAATTGTTTGCTCGCTGTGGCAGTACCACATTATGACATTTAAGTTTGTTTTGGTAGACTCACCAAACAAAGGATGCTATCATGTTTAAAAAGTTAATACAATAGAGCAGAAGAAATGTTGATTGAGCAAAGAATATTTCATCCATGTGCATGAATTTGTTAGGACGTAATAATCTCCAACAAAGTTGAACACAGTGATAATGACTAATTACTGGGGATATGGACATTCAAATCAAAGATAACATTTCAACTGAATTCATTATTTGAACGGCAGCAGGTCCTCTCATTGATGTGTTTTTACGTCATAGGTGATTGTGAAATGTTGGTTGAAAAAGATAATTTCAAATAACTGATGAGTAATATTATTTATTCAAAAGTACTTAGCTAATACACCTTAACAAATAATTTATAATTTTCTTTTTTGACCAACTGTTCACCAGCAGTTACGACATATATGAGGCAATGTAGTTGACAGGATTTCATGGATTTCAATTGTAAACGATCATATTTTGGCATATTTAATCAAGTGTGAGAATAGGAGGCTAATTTTTTGTTTTGATTCTCATACATTTAAACATAATGGATGAATTCTTATTCAATGAATATACTATATCATAATATATATTATATTTATCAAATATATGAAGTTTTAAGTGACTTGTACATGAAGATGTTACATTTCACTGTGATCATTATTATATAACTTTTAGCAATATGATCACACCAGACATAGTTTAACACTCTTATTTGATCAAACTGTCCTGATATCACGTGTTTGTGTTCAAAGCAATGTATGCCTAAAAATGTCTTTTTGATATATTATGCTGAGTCTGTGATAAATATTTTACATTTTACTTGCAACAATACAGCAACTCTGTGATATCTATGTCTATAAAATGCTAAACTTGTATATTGTTGAATATAAATACTGTGTTTTATCACTATTCTAACATAAGCAATGCAAATGTTGAGTACTTACTGTACATGTACATTTTACAGCAAACAAATACAGAAGACAAAGCATTTAACATTCTATTTAATATATCTTTTAATACTTTTATCATCTATAAAACAATGAAGACAATGAATAAGGATGTTGTCTCTAGTTGTAGTTTTAAAACAAAGAAAACTATGATGGCAGACATTTTGTAGAAATTAGAATAATTAGGTCTGTTAATAATTTCTGTATTTGTCTATTGGAAATTTAAAGTATGCAGTACGAAAACATGTAATGTTGAATTTTGAAACAATAGATCAACATTTGTTTTGGTGTGTTTTACTAATATACTTTTGTCTAATGTAAGTAAAATATTGTAGCTATCATTAGATTATGACATGCATATAATAGTGCAATTAAAATTGCGCCTTTTGTATTTGTGAAAGGAAAATATTAAACAGATTATTTTTATTTATTTTATTTATTTATTTGTATCAAACTAAAAGTCCATATTTCTTAAAAAGTAACGTAAAAGAAGTTAATAATAGTAGTAAAATCATCGCATCACAGTACTAGTTCATATAACAGATAAGAATATCATACATACAACTCTCAAAGAGCTCTTGTTTTTTAAATAAAATAAAAATAAAGGTTTTGCTGGCATTTGCTGTTACCCTCGAAGCGGGATGCCTCATTGTCAGAAGGCCCATTAGTCAGAATGGTAAACTTTTTGCTTGAAATTTAAGGAGGGAGGGGTCTTTTAAAGGTGGGTGGGTGGGGGGCTGCAAGAGAGAGTGACCCGAAAAGGATATAATAGAGACTCTCAAATATCTTATTATTTAATTTTTTTATTTTTTCAAAATGAAATTTGTATCATCCTGTTAAAGTAAGTTTAGATTACAAATATATCACATCAAAGATCAACAAAAAAGTCCTTGTAGTACTTGTGGTAATATTTCAAAAATAGGTACTTTATCTAAATATCTCAAGAGTATATGTGACCCAATATATGTCTATTTTAATTTCTTTCTTTAAGAGCATAGATCTACATAGATATCATAGAGGTCATTTGCATCATTGTTATCAACAATATGATAACTATGTCCAACTCGAGCAGTACAGATAAATATTCCCACTTTAATATTTTTAAACCCCAATCAAACCGATACATGGATAGTCCTGAAGACATAATGCACACAGACTCATTCCATCCGTTAGATCGGGTGAGCTCCACAAACAAACTTTTGCCAATAAATACCTGCGCATGCGCCGTCACTAATGTAAACTAAGGTGAACTATGAGAAAGGTAAAAAACATTAATTAAGCATTATACGTTGCTTTGTGTGCTATCAAAAGTCTTAAAAAGGAAGCATATCATAAAATAATAAATAATCTTTCAAGTTAACTAAATTTCAATCGAATGAATGGCACGAGCGTGCAGTTTGATAGCCGAATGTTTTGACAAACTTTCATTTTGACATGTTTATGCAGGTGTCAAAGAATGTTTTGTAGGAAATAGTAAGTTTTTTTTGTTGTTTTTGTAACCCATGGGTACCCATTGAAAATTGCATTGGCTCATATTATGAATAACCAATTAATATATATATATGCTCTCCTCTCCATGACCCTACTGTTTAAACGTCATTTCATACAGTAGAAAGATTTGCTTATAGTAAATACACCTGACTTTTCCAAATAAATATTTCATTTCAGCCCTGAGTAACTTGTGCCAAACATTGACATCCGTCATGTACAACATGGATGACACAGATGACATCCCTGTTCGGGATGTCAATACCAACAACAACCCAACAACAACAAGAATGATCCATTCTGTAAGCAGCATATTTCTTATGTATTACGGTGCATGACAATTGATTAACATAACAATTATTTCTCTAATCAAGTGGTAGACTGATGAATTGAAATTTATGAATGAATGCAACTTTTTGACAATAATTTTCTAAATTTTGCAGTCAAACATCATACAAATTAGAGCACAATCGCTAAAACCGGCCATAAACAAAGTCTGTAAATTTTACGTATGACGTGAAATTTTGTAACCTCTACAACTGAGGAGTTCATGTCATACGTAAAATTCACTGATTGTGTGTATGGCCGAACAGTATGATTGATGCTCTATATCATAATATAAATAACTTATCAAAAATATTACCCTGCACATTGCATTCTATGTTGTTTATGTATGTACACACTGAATGTAACAATGTAGTACTTCAACATGTACATATATACATCCCACATTTGTAGATTTATACGCCTGCAAATCAACACGTGTTTTCAAACAGACACCAAAGTAATTTAGTGATGTGTCGATTATCCGGCACACGTCATGGCGGCATCTATATCAAATTAAAGAATTTTAGAGTTTAGTTTACTCTTTTGTTAGTGTAGTTTACAAAACACTGATGCATGTGCCTATATTTAGTGGAACGGGCGGCTCAGCAAAAGAACATGGTGTCTAGATGGAGCAGAGACGACTTGGAAGACCAGTATCTGCGCATGTATGAAGAAAATCTTGTCTTAAAAAAACATGCCCGAAAACAAGAGGATAAAATCAAAAGGTGTGTTGTTTGGATTCATGTAAGTCAAAATATAAGCGATATGAAAAGTGAAGGCTTTTCCGTGTAAATTGTTATTTTAATAGATCTGAGGCCATATCATGTTTACAATTTTTCAACATATTGAACATTTGGATGAGTTCCATTTTGAAAATTCAAATGCATTTTATTAGAAATAGTACAAAATGACTGAAATTTTTAATATAGACTTGCTCAAGACTGATATCTATGGCTCAAAAATTCAATATGATAAATAAATATGTCATATTGGGCTGTTGTAAAATTTCCATTTATTTTGCTTTTGTGGATGTATTTTCAATGTTACTGCAAACTGATATCGTGTATTGTTCCATTGACAAAAGGATGGCGACCAAATTGCTGGTGGAGGTCAGACAAAAAAGAAGATGCTGAAAAGGTGGAGGTCACTGAAATAGCTTTTCATTCATCAACATACCCTATACGACCATCCAAGAGCCCACCCTCATGTAACAGCCCCTCCCCCTCTTTTTTCTTAAATGTCCTTAAGAATTGTGTAGTAACTGCAGTCTTGTGTAACAGCTCACGCCCCAGTTTGAGAAAATTTCAATTTAACAGCCCTGGGCGCTTGGATGGTTGTATATGGTATATTAAACACTCTGAGTATCAGATGTCAAGATAGGACCTCTGAAGCATAACTATTGCTCATTAAAATGTGACCAACCACAGGCTTTTAATCCCAGAATTGGAATTAGGTCAAGTGATCAATCAGAAGATTTACAGACTCTGTTTACACTTTTTTATGGTTATAACGCTGAGAGCAGTCCATATCCAGATTGTTTGAATAGTTCTATGATGCTTATAAATTACAATCCAGTAAAACATAACGATACAATGTAAAATTAAGAATCAGGTCACATAAATGAATAAATTATGATAATTCACTCTCTGGTGAAACATTTCAGAGGTCAATCTGACATCTTATACTCAGTGTGATATTAAATTATTGTAAAGAAAAACTATCAGAAATTTTAAGGTGTAGGATACTTTTTTTAGTTGTGATAATTCTATTACATATATATAGTTCAAAGGGCATTTTTTTAAGTTCTTTTCTAGTCATTTTGAAAATTGGCGAAGATATCTTCTTAAATACATTGTCACTATTTTTTAACCATCTGCTCTATCACATTTTAATCTGTACTGTGATATTTATTTGCTATGCATTTTATGCAAAATAAACTTATACAATATGATACAATACAATATTCCTTAGTTTAATTATATATTGAGTGTCATACCAGGGTTGTGAGACACACACAAAAAATATTCCAGAAAAGCAAATGAGAGCAAATATTGAAGATTCAATGATACATGTTAAGAGATAGGAAACCAACTCAAATTCAAAGATGATTTTTTGTCAATCAAATATTTTACTGTTTCTGGGAAAATCAAAGAGAAACAGCCCAGAGATAAAAATAAAAAAGGCAGTTCAGTTTCAGATTATTTAAAAATTCACAAATGAATTTACTAATGAGATACAGAATATTATAAGATACTATTGGAACCAGGCCTGTCATTTTTGGCAAGATTGTCGTTGTTGTCTCAACAACTTCATCAGGTCAAATGAAATCCTTAGATTGTCACATGACCATCAATGAAGTTGTTGAGATAACAACGAAAGTCTCGCCAAAAATGACAGGGTTGTTTCAAATTTTTATCTTGTAATATTCTGTACGTAATCATGAATAATGGAATCAAAGATGAAATTTGCTAGATTTATGATTTGAGCTGCAACAGGTTCTCTCATATTTATTTAATGTTAGTCAAAACAATGGCACTTCCTTAATGTTCCAAATGTCCAAAATACTCCAAAATACATATATCAAAGATCTTAATTTAACGTTTCGACAATAAATGTCCTCTTCAAAAATCCTCAGAAAAAGGGTATAAAGAAATGTCATTGTTTCGACTAATATTATATAAATAAAAGATGAAATTAGCATATATAGATATCTATATTTTATCATTGTACTTTCACGATATTACTGTTAAATGAAAGTCTATATGCACAAAATATTGCATAATTCAAATGTAAATTTTTGTCTTTTCCCATGTTTTAATGTGGGCTCCGCCATCTTTTGTATTTATAGCAGACCAGGCGTTACTCACAAATGTCAATAATGGCGACATGAAAAAATCCAAATTTCAGTATAGATTTCTTGAAGGTGCTACTAAGAAAATACGTAATGGAGAGCGTTACAACTGTTGTGTGTTTTTAATTAACGTATTTAAATTTTTTATATCCAGTGATCTGTATCGTATCGCCAACAAATATGACAGTAATCGTGATATGTATTCAGTATTGTTGCTCAAGATGTTTATTGTTTATACACACTAGGCATAATATATAGGTATTAGTTTCTCTTATTTCAGACTTCTTGCTGTACTTATTCTAAACAAAAATTTTCTTTATATATCTTTATTAAGATTACATGTTTAATTAGCTTCACAGACTCCTTCTCAAATAAAAATGTACAAATGTAGACATCAAATACAAATGAACATTTTTATTTGAGGGAGGTCATACTGAGTCTGTTGACTTCAAAACATGAATAAAATATAGTCTACAAAGTTTTTATCATTTAGAATTTTCAGTTAACAGAAAGAAAAATTTAAAGAGACAAACAACATGAATCCATATGCTGTCTACCAAGTTACTAGAATACTTTATAGTCAAACCAATGACACATTATTTACACCTGCTTGATCAAAATGTCCCAAATACATATATCAAAGATCTTAATTCAACGTTTACAATAAATGTCCTCTTCAAAACGCTCAGAAAAAGGGTATGAAGAAGTGTTATTGTTTGACTACTATTAGTTAAATAAAAGATGAGATTAGCGTTGTTCAGCCTTTGTGCTGGTGTTTGCAGGCGGCAAGACGCGTGACATCGAGACGGAGGAGATGCTAGAGGAGCTTCACGGACGCATCCGTGAGCTCGAGAAAAACAACACGCTGCTCAAAGACAAGGTGCGAAACCACGTTGATGTCAATGTGCTGGTTTATAGTCATGATTCTAGTGCTCTCACGACTTTTAACATTCACACCAGGTCATTGGCTTCATCCTTTTCACACACTATATCTTTCTCAAATCCCCGGGAAGCATACAGCACATCGCTACTGACGTGCTCAAGGACAGGCTTACAGTGATCAGGATGAGCATCTACATTAGTGTTCACTGACCAGTAAAACTGACCTGTAGGATTTTGTACAAGGAGGATAGCAACTCATTGTTTGACACAGGTATAGATATTTGAGGATTAGTAGATATTTGAGGCTACTCGTCCTGCTGATGATAGCACTTTTACATCTCATCCTGACCCTGATTAAACCAAACTTTGGCGGCTCACATTGATGGGTTTGAATATCAATCATATGCAGCAGACAGCACAGTAACTGGTCGTTTGGTCGTCAGAGACGACCTACGTTATGTCAGGGTGACTCAGACTTCAAGCTGACGAGTCCGAAAGGGTAACACACATTTCATGTTCTTTGCTAGTTCAAAATCTTGTAACAAACAATTTTTTCCCAGTGAAAATATTTTTCATATCTGCATACACCTTGCATATTAACTTGGAATTCTTTAAACATCAAGAACTGGTAAAATTTAAAAACGAGTTAATTAATTAAGAATTTTATTTTTTGGACGACGCAATATCAACCGCCTGACCTACATTTTGATGTTGCTTAGACAATCTAGGCTTTAGAATTACTGTGCTGTCTGATAATGCATATCCAATCCATTATCCAAGTATAATTTCCACATATAGGCCCACATGAAGCCTCAAAAGGAATAAAGTACCTTTTCAAGCTCCTCTCTCTCTCTCACACATCTTTTTAGCAAGCATATTTCTACCAACAATAGATATAGCTGAAGACAGGTTTTACAACCCTAAGCTTCCATTTGACAATATCAAGTGGCGACTCGAACTCACGATCCCAAGATTGTGAAACCAGAATGATACCATCATCCCAAGCAGCAAAATATGCTTGCTAAAAAGACGTGAGTGAGAGAGGGAAAGAAAGAAGCTTCCACTGGGAAACATATAGGATAAACTAACCGATTACATTACAAAGATTCAAACCGGTGACCGTGTGTTGTCAGATGCGGGTGCTGAAGCTGCAGCTGGCGACTCAGGGCTCGCGTAAGACTCCGTACGGCCATGTGCAGTCGCGCCTGTGGCCGCCGGCCCACAAACCCGACCCCAAGGTCGACCAGCGCCTCAGCAAGAGCTACCAGAAGAACATGCGTGTGACGGGGCCGCCCCCGCCAAACCAGCAGGCCGCAAACAGGTGGATTTACTAGTCTATTTCTGTAGATACACCTCCGTATGATTGCTAACTTACACTAAGGAACATACAGACCTCCAACATACAGACCTTCAGCAGATGGATTTAATAGGTTATTTCTATAGATACATATACTTATGATTGCTAACTAACACTTACACCATAAGTGAAATTTTGTGTTTGAAATGCATGTTAACCTCCAGCAGGTAAGGTTAATGGTTTATTTCTATAGATACACATACATATTATTACTTACTAACTTGTTTTTAAGTGCCAAAGTGTAAAAAGAAAATTTCTAGTGAAATTAAAATAATGTAAAAAAAACATGTACAAATCGCATATTATCGTCACCTACGAGATGTGTGTGAATACGTTATTACATAACAAAATGCACCGTAGATCATGTAATTGTAATGATTCATGAAAATAGTGTTTACCTTACAAAAATATAAGTAAGTAGCATCATTTTGACACCTCAAACACTATTGTTGGCTCATTAATAGCTGTGTTACGATGCTTTAAAAATAAAAATATATGGGTGTATGTGAAGTGTTGTGTGTGTGTGTTATTGCATATATCTTGTTCAAGCATGGGCGTGGAAAGTGCTAAAATTGTACACCTCAAACACTATAGTTGGTTCATTAGACAAACACGTGGCTGTTTTGCATATGCATGAAGCTTTTTCGCAGTCTCATATGAAATATTTAGGTACGATCGTAGTGGTGTCTCAAAATAGTTACAACAATTTTTACCCATGTGGTGCAGTCTCAATCAATCAAAGCTCTGTGATGTGATCATCAGTCACCAATACTAGGCTCCATCACATTTTATGCACTCTAAATACAGGCAATTTACAATTCACAATCAAGATTTAGGGCAAGTCACCAATCACATTTTTGCCATATGACCCCGTCTTGTATGTGTGTGACCAGGCCCACCAAGCGCTCCCCGTACGCCGTTTCCCTGAGATGCACGAAGACTCGGTGTGTGTTCGCAACACGCCGCAAAACACGGTACCAACAACAGCCAATCATGCGTTCTTGTTTCTGTTCAAGTTTAGTTGAAGTTTTTCGTTGTTAGGATTAAGCGCTTGTTCTCTTGTACTGACAGGCAGAAATTCGTTCACTTTGGAAAAGGATGAATCATGATTCTATGTATTCTCATAGTATTCATATTCATTATTTGCAGGTGATTTGTATATTGTATAGAAAGTGTATTCCTGTTAGTGTGGCATGTCTAATTTGTCTACTACAGCTACGTCATCTCGGGGCTGTTTGTTTTTTTAATCTATAATTTGGAGGAAATAGATTTTCACAATTTACCTGTGACAGGCAGGGTTGCAGTTTACCACTGTCTACCTCTTCATCTTCAAACTTCAAACTTTTATTGTCTATTAAATGGACCAGAGGCCGTAATGACAAGTGGTGCAATGTGTGCAATGTGACAAACCATTTGACTATTTACAATAAAAAATATCACAACCAATAAATTTATACGCAGTAGCACTAAGCAGTGACATAAAACCACAATACATTACTTCATGCATCACCTCTAGACTAGTAGTTTCCTCTCTGTTTTCAGGACGCCACAGCCGCCGCTGCCTCGGTACGGACACAGTCTACTGGAGGAGGCGCGGGCAGAGAACAAACACCTGTGAGTCGACTTTATCATTCTTTTTATTGTAATTTCATTGGTTATCATGATCCAGAAGTACCCGATAACCCGGAGAGGGTTATCACGCCTCTTCGAAGAGGGGTGATACTATGGTTATCATGCTAGTACTCAGCCGGACTACTTTTTCCCATTTTTTAAAACAGTATTGTAATTGTTTAGAAAAGAATGATAATAATACATAATACAAAAATAAGTACAAAACCGGGTTCGTTGTGTAACATGAATTATGTTATCAGGATTCGTTCTTGTGGCTCATCAGGCTCGCCGTGATACGCCACAAGTACAATGTACTCACCTGATAACATAATTCATATTACAAACTCACCCGGTTTTGTCTATTTATCGTACATTGGTTATTAATTTGTGTGTTATCACATGGGCCTCAACATCGAGGCAGGGGGAGGGGGAGGGGTATATAATGGTGTGTATTATATGAACTTTAATATGTTTTGAAGTATATTTACAGACAATACATCTGATGTAATGTTTGAAAAGTATATTTAGATAGATATATAATGTACGATTTAAATATATTTGCTATTGATATAAATGATATATGATAAACTAATTGTATGATTTAAAAAATTAATCAAATTTATTTGTTGTTTTTGAATGTAATTGCTGTATTGACATATTAACTTAATGATATAAATTATTAAAAAAAAATAGATAAAAAAAATATAGATATATAGTGTCTACTGACTGTACTGGTATAGTGTGTGTAAACCATCGTAAGTAGAATATTATATACCCCTCCCCTCCCATGATGCTGAGGCCGATGCGTTATCATGCTCTATAACTGTCTACTAACCCAGACATGGTATCAGACTAATCTTAAACACACATATAGGATATATCAGACTTCTCGCTATGTATGAGGAAAGGGAGGCAGCTACTGTCTATGTTTGTTTGGGCGGGGGTTGGTTGATATATGATAACATGTGATATGTCAGTGATATTATTGAAATAGATTCATTACATCACGTGGAGAGTATAATATTCAAAAAATGATTAAACTTTTACTCAACTAGTACCGTATTCCCACGCATTGACGCCTATGGCCTTGTAACCGAAAAATATGACTTTTTGGACCTTTTAAAAATGGAAAAAGTTCCCCCAGGGGAGTAGATTCAAACACTACGCCCACCTCCGTATCAACGATGAATAAGCATTGGATTTTGACCTTGTATACCATATTATACTTGTTATACGGTAAACAGCTTTGTGTCTCATTTCTAATTCTCAACCTTTTTCTTCTTACAGTATCGTTTATCGAAAAAGTTCTCAAAAAATTTAAAATTAAGTTTACATTGTTTTCACCTCTTGGTCCTTATCAAATCTATAAAAAAAATTAAAAAAATTGAGAATTTGGTCCTTATCAAATCTATTTAAAAAAAAGAAAAAAATTGAGATTTTTTTTTTATAAACGCAGCTGTAAGAAGAAAAGTATAGAACCACCAAGTTTCTTAACCATGTGTTCCTTAAAATACGTGTACATATCTGATTACGCGTCACATTTTGTTATGATATATGATAACATGTGATATGTCAATGATATCATTGAAATAGATTCATTCAGCGGAGAGTGTAATATTCAAAATACAGTTAAATTTTACTCAACTAGTACATAGGTGCTATTAACTTGGTGCTTTTATTAGAGATTGTTATTTTATAAGAAATACATATATCTATTCTATTAAAAAGTAAGTGATTTTAATTAATGATTATTTTATTGTAAACTACAGCATCTATCATAGGTTTTATAACCGGCTGATGATTTTATTTTGAATCGATGTATTTTATGATTTATTATATCAGGTGACACATAAATAAATAAACTACTACTACTATTAGTAGTACATATTATTGACATTGATTTGACCTCTAATAACGTGTCACATTTTGTTATGATATATGATAACGTGTGATATTTCAGTGATATCATTGAAATGAATTTATTCAGCTGAGAGTATAATATTCAAAATACAGTTTAATTTTACTTGACTAGTACATATCCAATCACTCAAAGAATTTAATGGATACCAATCGAAACCATTGTTAATACCATTTTGGTGAGACTTTCGTTGTTTTCGCAACAACTTCTTCGGGCCGAAGAAGTTGTTGCGAAAGCAACGAAAGTCTTGCCAAAATGGTATTAACAATGGTTTCTATTGGTATCCATTAAATTCTTTGAATCATGAATAAAGAAACCCAGGATGAATCAAACATACATTCAGTTATATCCAGTCACATTTGCTGCTGCAGTGAGTCGGTGATTGAGCAACAGAATGAGCAGCTCAACATCTATGAGCAGGACATCGACATGCTGAAGGAGCAGCTCAGGGTGCGGGAGGCTGAGTACGAGGAGGACCTGGTCAAGATCAAACAGCAGATCTCAGCCGGACAGAGGTGGGTCACACAGAGGGTAGGGGGCATGGGTGTCACGTGGAGGGCCTGGTTAAGATCATACTTTTGATCTTAGCCGAACAGAGGGGGCTACTGAGTGTTAAACGTTGGTGACTTCGGAGACTTCGGAGTAATGACTATCTGTTAACTTCCAATGTCTTTATTGTTCACTTGTATTCTTCATTCATGCATCAATCATATTCATACATATATATAACAAACAATAGCTACATCAGCCTATCATAATGAAACTGCCGTGCACTCTATACCTCGGACATAGTGACAATAGTACTAGACGCATATGTACTGGTGCGTGGTGGTTATATACACAGACACCAGACATGCTGACATGCCTGTCTGCATGTTCACCTTGAACCATATGATCACAGAACGTGACTTACATACATGCTTCATGGTTAAGTACGTTTCACCTTGATCTACATATAACTGAGGCTAACAACATGTCATGTCACTGGACACAAGTGTATACAACTGTACGACGTGCACTATCAATCGAACCGGTAACAATGGGGGGGGCAGAGGTGGGTATTCCGGGGAGTGGGGGAGGTCAGCGAGAGGATCACACGGTGATACAAGACGTTCTTTTTTCAATATCAATCAACTGACCTCAATGGCAGATCCAGGTTTTTAGAAAAGGGGATTGCATGGGTTTCATACACGCTATCGATTGCGGACGTGTAAAAAATGCTATGAAAATGGGGGGTGATTCAATCATACATTGTCAAGATGATCAAACAGTTTAACAGCAGCACTCAAATGCTAAACTGGACCGAGATGAGTTAGTGAGCGAGTGAGTGAGTGAGTGAGTGAGTGAGTGAGTGAGTGAGTGAGGGTAAAACAGTGAGTCCAATAGAATCAAGAACAAATGGCTGTTTTGGCAGGACTGAAATTGATGTTGGCTTCATAACGATCTGGCTAGGGCTGTTGCCGGCCATGTTTGAGTATTAAGATGCCTGTCTGTTGAATTTGAAAGATTATTATGTTTTTTGATAAAATAGCACTTAATGCTTTATTCATCTCCTGTGTCTTTACTCTACATATTTCTTGCAAGTGTTTTTCAAGTTTTTCTTATACCTATTAAATCTGCTTTGATGATCTGTGTTAAAACTTTTAGAAATTTTTTAGTTATCTTTATGTGTGTGTGTTTTTTTAAAGAATTTATCAAGTTTGAAATTTTAGTTTTAACTAATCAAATGATAAGTTCTGTTGTAAATAATCATTTCTCAGATATGTTTTTCTAAACTAATCCATAATGATTCATATCATCACAGAGGGCTTTACCTCAAGAGAATTTGTTTAGTTTTAGACACCCAGTTTGGATTCCTAAATGTAAATATTTGAATATGTAAATAATATTACTGCTCTTTTGGATATAGGAAATAAATCCCTCAGTGATGTTACGTCTTCTAATGTCTACAATAACGATTGTGATTTCACGCTGCTGTATACAGTTTATCTTGTATTATTGAAGGTTTCATTCCAAAACTGTTATTGCGTACGTTTTATATATTTTATGAAAAAAATAAAAAACAAACTTTTTTTACAGGGCTATCATAGTATTTGTTTATTTATCTATTTTTATTATTTATTTATTTATTTATTCATTTATTCATTTATTATAGTCACATTGTATATACACCAAGATATACATTACATTTACAGGGGAAGTTTATAAATACAAATTATACCCAGCCCTTTTTTTAGTCTGGCTTTTTTATAAGTCTTATTTGTCATCTTGATATTTCCATCACAAATAAACACGCCATCGACAGGTACAAAGCAGTAAGAAACTCATGAAAATTTGCTCACGGGACACAGGGCCAACAACTGTAAAAAGCTCCCGGCAGCTGAATTATGTTTATATTGAGAACTCCCAAAAAGTAGCCGACTCATTGGACCATGAACTTTTGAAACCAGCCCACCCATGCTAAAATCAGACGGCACTGGGCTGCTGGGTAGGCTTTATTTCATATCCTGGTACCAATTTGAATTTGGATTTGCTTTTGCTTTGAAATCCAATGAATGTTTTCCCCCTTATGCCAGAGTATACATCTATCTCATCGTCTGATTTAACTTTTACAAAGAGTGAATGAAATCTTCATGGTACAAATTGACTGGGTGCGACTAACTCGCGGCGTATTTTTCACCGTGTGTTTTCTGTTGAGAATAGCTCTGTAGAAAGCAAACCTCCAGCTCTACTGAGGCAAGTGTCACTGTTGTACGAATGATGAACTACATGTAGTAATATGTTGTTGAGACAATGACATGCGTGTCCCTTAGATTACTAAAAAATCAGTTGAATAAATCACGTTTATCAATTGAAATAAATTAAACCTCATTTCATTTATGAAAAAGCTATTTAGAAGTAGTGTAATGATCATAAATGAAAAATTAAATTGTTAAATCATAATTGCAATTACGCTATTATTCTATTCTTTGCTTTTGTATGTTCTTTTGAGCTCAATTTAAAGCAATATCTTGAGAGCTTTCAATTACTTTTGGAACCTTTGTCATTCATATGTTATCATCGTAATCATTATATAACAATAGGAGCCAGAATGCTGCATTTATGATCATTATAATAAAATCATCAACAACATCTTTCAAGAAAATTTGGTTTACGGATGATATATGTGATTAACATGATTGATTTGATGTTTTTGTCCAACTGAGGCTGTTGTACAATCACTGTTGTCTACAGAGTAGCTTGTTGTCATATTTTTGACTGGCAACTTTTTGGAATTCAGTGTCAGGTTAATCGTATCCCGATTTTGTACACTTTGTTAAAGAAAACACCCATGAGAACATAGTTAGCACAGTGTCCCATTTAGTCACTGGGCAGCTTGTTCAGACGAGTAGAAATTGAGGAGGACTCATGCTAAATTCAATTTGCTCATCCTGCATAGCATGTTTGGTAACTTGTCAGGACTAGTAACTTTTGGGGAGGACCAGGTAGCTTTTCAAAGTTACTAGTCTTGCTGACGAGTGACTTTTGAGGCCTTAACTGGGAGACTGCAGCTTTTTTTCGGGTGTTTGTGCTGAAATTTGTTGGTATGGCTGAATGTTGTCAAGATATTAACTACCCGGTACGTGATTTTGAACATGTTAAATGCTAATGTTGAGTATTCTTCTGCTGGAGTTTGGCAAAATTATCAAAGCGTTTAGACGCTACTTTTGCGAGCCAAAATTTTGAAAGTTCCTCGATAGCTTTCAACCTTTCACAAGGGTTTCCTCAGTCTGTTGCCAATGATCTATCGAGGTACTTTCACATTTTTGGCTTTAAAGTAGTATTAAAACCCTTTGATAATCATGTTAAATGTCGACTTTTTAAATGGCTGTATGTCGTTGCGACATCAAGACTGTTGTCGATATTGTTCTGCTTCTGTTTATGTAAGTGAAGAATTGAGATGAAAGATTAAAAATGTAAGTCTATGTTTCTCTGAAAAAATGAAAGGTCTGTTGTTTTTATTGTTGCATGAATGATGTTTAAAAATGCGTATTACTTATGAGGTAATACTGTTTCTTTGTTGTACTGTGTATTATGACCAGTAACTGAAAACTACAGTACCTCAGTAGTAGTGGTGTTGAATTTTAGTCCTAGTAGTGGCGATAAAATGTTACTCAGATAAAATATAATCCTGTAATGCCAGTGTAATTCTTAAGTTATTGGCTTCTTCTCTGTAGATCAAAAGGCTTGGCCAGGTAAGTCGCCTCAATGGCTCTTCATACACAATTTGCTGAATTTTCAATGCATTTTGAAGCCACGTGTATGTCATATCTGTAGCAATGTTGATTTGAATCAAACCTTTTACAACATGTTGTGTACGTATTGAGAAAAATCATGTGCAATTTTACTACTGATTTTTAATTTTTGTACTTCAGTTTATGATTTGCAGAATGTTGTAGTTTAAGAACTAATATCCAAAAAATGCCACACACTTTTGTCCCAAATTATCTCCTTATATTAAGACTGATGTTAACAAATGTCTGCTGAATCTTTGAAAAACTAAGGCAAGTGTGTGCGTGAGTTGGTTGTAGTTTGTAATTTTTCACCCAACAGTAAAATTGACTGGTCAAATGCATTTACATATAGCAAATATTAACTTCTCAATATGTGACGTAACAATTTCATGTATAAATCACCATTACATTATCGTTTTAAGACTGACGGAGCAGAATATGTGGATGGAAGATGTAAGTGCAAGACTTGAGACTGTGTGTGGAAAGATGGTCAATTGCACATGACCAAAGTTTTTGTAGGACATCATTGAGGAGAGTGCTGATGTATTTTAAGTGTGAAGTGAGAAATGACATAAAAATTTAAGTGTGAAGTAGGAAATTTTGCTAAAAATACACTAACTGTTAAGTGGGAAGTAAGCTAAAATTTAACCGCAAAAAAGGGAATTGAAACATAGTGTAATTCTACCGGTATGCATATGCACATCCTCACTCGAGGCCTGTCCAAACCGATGCGGGATTTGACTGATCCGTGTTGCGTGTTTGCAGGACTGCGATCCAGGAGAATATCGATGTGATCCGGCTCCAGCGCGAGGTGAAGGAGAAGGGCACCAAGCTCACCCAGCTGCAGGCCCAGTACCACAACCTCGACGAGGTCAGTAGTAGTGTGTGGACGGTTCGAGAAAATTGAGACCGGTTAATCGGCTCTATGTAACTGAACCGTAACCGATTAACCGCCGATTATCGCTCATCCAAGTATTTCATGTTATTTTCAGGAACTACATGCGTAAAACGTAACGATACTGCGACTGGATATATTGATTGGACACCCTGTATCAATTAGCGTTTGAAAAAAAAATCGCAGTTTATGCATTTCGTCTTTTACGTTCACCAGCAAGGCAATTTGAACTGCCAAAAATGTTAAATCACGCAAAAGTAATGAAATATATGGATATATATAGCTTGGGCATGAAAATAATCATCAAAATCAATAACCGGTTTGTCAATGTAGGGACCGGTTATGCTTAGAAAATCGACCGTAGCAGGTTATCCGGTTAACCGTCCACATACTAGTCAGTAGGTTAGGGTCGGTGAAACTGTCTTCAGCTATGTCAAACAATAAGTGTGTGATAGGGATATTACGCAACTCCTGTTAGGTCAGTTTGCAAGCGATTTGCAGTCACATAACCATGTAGTATTAATTGTATGTAAACAAAGAAATTAGCCTTGAGACAAGTCGCGAAAATAGATTGCCGCGAAATGGATCTATGGGCTCATACGCGAAATATTGTAGTAGCTAATATTAGTAGGACCACAGTACTTAAAACCCTGTCAGTTACTTTCCAATATGTCTGTACACGTTGTTATTTGTGTGTTGTTGTTCTTGCTGCTGCTGCTGCTGCTGCTGCTGCTGCTGCTGCTGCTGCTGCTGCTGCTGCTGCTGCTGCTGCTGCTGCTGCTGCTGCTGCTGCTGCTGCTCCTTTTCTTGTTCTATGTTGTTCTTGTTCCAATGTGTTCCTCACTGATTCTGCCTGTTGTACAGTACCGTTCATAGAAGCTATGCACTGTTGCGGTGTGTTATACAATACCTCAGTTGTTGCTGTTGTTGTTCCAACGCGTTGCTAATGTTGTTGTGTGTATTGTAGAAGCTGTCACTGTGTCTGACAGCTGTACAAAATACCTCACGCTGTGTTATAGAAGCTGCCGAGTATTCGGGCGCGTTGCTCACGTTGTTGCTCCCTGTTGCACTTCAACTGTTCTCGTGCTGGCTGTGCCCCTACTGCTTCTGGTGCTGCTGCTGCTGCTGCTGCTGCTGCTGCTGCTGCTGCTGCTGCTGCTGCTGCTGCTGCTGCTGCTGCTGCTGCTGCTGCTGTTGCTGCTGCTGAAGCTCAAGCTGGCACTGTTTCCGTGTGTTGTACAATACCTCTCGTTGTTGTCCCCGCCGTGTTCCTCACGTTGTTGCTCCCTGCTGTTGTAGAAGCTGCACGCTGTTTCTGCTAGTTCTACATTGCCTCCCATTGCTGTTCCAGCGCCTTCCTCACGTTATTGTTGTGTTTGTAGAAGCTGCGTTCTGTGAAGACGTCCCATGATGCAGTGCTGCGGGAGATGGAGGCGCTCAACGGGCAGCTCAAACACGAGCAGAACCGCGTGCTCGGGCTGCAGAACGAGCTCAAGGCCGGCACTGCGAGTCAGCGCAACGTCATAGAGCTGCAGGTGAAATGGGGGGGCAGTGTCAAAGAGCTACCAAATTGTCCTTAAAATGAATAGAGGGGGTATGAAAAGGATAGATTTAGATAATTTTTTTAAGTGCGTTACAAACTTCATGGATACCCAGACTCCTTAATATGAAAGGAAAATGGCAAGATCCCTTTTCCATGTAATTTCTAAAATCAATATGAATAAATGGTATATATTTCGAATTATTTTTACAAATGAGAAATCTTTTCCCATAGTAAATAATATTCCACTATTTTACATGAATTTAATTTTATCTTTTAATAGAATGATAACAATTAAAGCATATAATCTTCTAAATGATAGTGAAATTTTAAATCTACCCGTATGGGGAAACATGTACTTTAAAATTGGGAATACATGTTTATATTTAAAAGAAATGATGAAAGATGGTAGGATGTATGTACATTGTACAAGACTTTGTAAATGACGATTTGAATTTGTTGAATGATGTAGAACTCTTTGACGGCTTCAGCAACAAACAAAATGTATACATTGAAATGAAAATAATCAAAATTGGTCTCTTCAAAAGACTGAAGAATTTAAGCTTAGTAAACAGTTTTAAGGTAAAGAAAACACCAATCTATAATATATTGACAAACAAGAAAATAGTGGACATTAATAATGCCAAGAGTAAGATGTTTTATGATATTCTTTTGTCAAACAAAATGTTAAAGGAAAAAAGGAGACTTTGTATTCGCAGTTATTCAATTTTGAAAATAGAACAGCAACCTGGAAGCAAATTTATACTGAAAAATTAATAGATATCAAAATTCCGAAATTAAAAGAGTTAAACTTTAAAATCCTGAATAACATCCTTCCAACTGGAAACTTCCTTTCAAAGTTTAAAAATATAAATACATATTGTATGGTATGTAGGGAAGTAGAAAATTTAGAACACATGATATATAAATGGGAAAGAATAAAATTAATATGTGAAATGGTATCTGATATTCTAACATGTAATATTATTTTCAAACAAATTATATGTGGATTTATTAACTATGATTCAAGTACAAAGTTAAAATGTTTAAAGTATATAATTGCAATAATAGCATATTCAATTTTTAAGACAAATTTTATTTGTAAATTTAATGAAGAAAAGTATGAAGATAAAAATATACAACAAATTTTGATCTTTTGTATTATAAACTAATGCTAGAAAACGTAAAGCTTAATGTTTTGAAAATTAATTATACTGATAGATTATATTATGAATTATGATTTTTTGTAACTTTATATCTAATATGTTTGTATATATCTTTATTTTTATTGATATTATCAAGTCATATAATTACATGTAAACAATTGTATATATGATATCAATAAGTTTAACTATTAAAAAAAAGAATAAAAAAAAAAGAATAGAGCTACAGGTAGCCTGAAACCCACGATATTCTCGTTTACAAAAAAAAGACAAGGGGACTTAGAGTAAAACTGTCTTCCACGTGGGACCCTGCCCTGACAAAACAGCACCCAAGTAACCCCACCCATTTTGAGGTTACGTTATCATGTCATAGGCCAAAACACTGAAGAAATATGACGGATGCCATATGAAACGTCTCTTTCATGTACTTATATCCAGTTGTCTAGATTGAATGTTATATCTCCATCGCCCCAGGAGCACGTTACAGACCTGGAGAAGGAGTGTGAGATCCTGAAGGAAGCCAACGAGAAGCTCGTCACCTCCGCCTTCGACCTCGAGAGGGAGCGAGAGTGGCGCGCCAAGGAAAACGCTCTCAAGGTGAGGAAAGCACAGGTCCTCTCAAAAATATGAGGAAAACCCACTTTAGGTGAATCTGGAACATTCTATTAAAAATTTCTAGGAAAAAATGTCCTCAAGGTAGGAAAACAAACATTTGACATATATATGGACAATTAATAATAAATTAGAGGAAATTATATTAAGGTAAGGGTTTATCTAAGTCCAGACTACAAATTTTTTGGCTTTGAGGCAAAAAAAACTGACCAGTAAAAATTGTGCACTTGGAACCCATAAAGTATTTATAGTTTATATTCTATGGTTATGTATCATGGCAGGATTCATTTCATTGGAATATTGATTTGCATTTTGTTTCAGTTTAGAATAGATGGAATTTCTCCTGTCCTTTGGGACATTGTAACACTCATTCCTAGATTAGTCACTGAAGGTGAGCCCTTGGGCTATCAGAGATCACACTAAGTGAGCTTTGAGGCAAAGTAACCCAATGAACCAATGCATGTCTGTTGTGGGTCCAACGTTCTAGTGGCAGGAAGCAGATTTTATATATATTTTTGTATTTATTTATTTCTGCTTCAGACATACAGCCCATAGAAATATTGAGATGATAAAAAAGACATCACAGATATTTAGTGAATCATTTCATCTTCTGTATAGTGCAGGAAAAAGGATGAAAAAATGATTATAATAATATTCTGAACAAGGCAATTATTTGTAAATCTTGATCACTGCGTTTGTAGGTTCAAATCGCGCAGTTGGAGGCAACGTTAAAGGCTGATGTAGGGGAGAAAGGAAGTATCCTCGATAAGCTGTCAGAAGAGAAAGGTAGGATGCTACACAGTTGGGGTTTTGTACTGCTTCAGAACCTAAGTTCTATTTATAGGGGTTCATTTATGTATGTTTATATTTACTGCTATATATGATTATCCAATCATCAAAAAGGGTTCATTTGTTTATGAATTTGAATTTCGAATGTCATGCTACAGAACCACCATTTGAACAGTTATGCTGTCCAAATTGTGATAAAAATGTCAATATGTCAATAAAATGTGCAGATGCATTATGAGAGTCATTCATACAATGAAGATTTGTACCAATGTTGATGTTCATTATTACATGTTATGTCAGTGCAAAACTTTGTATGTAAAAGTGTCATATGTTTCAAAAAGCATTTAGTTCCTTAAAACATCTCCGACTTAATGTAAGAGGAAATATGTTCTATGGCATTATCATTTCTAGTCAGTTGTTTTTCCATGTTTCACCAAGGTCCACTATCGAAAAAAGACTCTCCATTTTTAATGGATATTTTTTTAGTGCTCCTTGTTTATCACACATGTTTTTTTTATTATTATTATTTTTTTTTTATATCTCTATTCAATTTTACTTCTATTTATATTTTACCTATCTGTAATCTTTTATTTACTTTGTAGTATTAATATGCCTGTGATAAAACGAAATAGATCAAATCAAATAAAAAAATATAAACTCCATTAGCGATGGCAGGTGCCAGTCCATTCGGCACGACAGCTGGTAATTTGGCTGCACCATCACCGGTGCCACAGTTATTAGATCTCAATACGAAAGATCTCGTGAACCACATGTTTGCGCAGACGACACCTCGCTCACCCCACTCGACTGTATGTCGAGATCGTACGTACCGTTAGGATATGGTCGTTCATGTTAATTTGTATTTTAAATTGCAGTTTGTTGTTGATTTTTGTTTTTGTTCTGTTGAGTAAAATCCTATTTTTTTATTATTTAGGAAGATTGATAAGTATTGATGTTATGTTTCCAAGAATTGCATCATGGTAGGAGAATACCCCAGCATCAGTACTTCAAAATAAATAGATTGTGTGTATACAATATTTATGTAGCTGTTGTCCTAATAGTAAACAACCATTACTGATGATTTTCACGAGTTAAAACCTCATTCCCTTAACTAAAAACTTTATTGACAGTTCTTCATAACATTTCTACCATCCTGAGAACCACACCAATTATAACATGTCTCCTGTGTTCTTTCTACAACTCCCAAGTTCTAGAAAGTTACAGTTTCTTCTAGAGAACCACATCAAACTAGAGGAGGATCACTCCAACATACTAGCTCCAATTATATCACATCTCCTATGTTCTTCTTACATCTTCATATGAATCTTATGTTCTAGAAAATTCTAGACATTTCCAGTATGTTCTAGAGAACCACATCATGCTAGCGGGGGATCATTCCAGCCTACAAGCTCCAATCATAGCGCATGAATCCTATGAATCCCAAGTTCTTGAAAGTTCCTGTATCTTCCAGAGAACCACATCAAGCTAGAGACTCCAGCCAGAGACACAGCAGTACTACGAGCTCTGTTATAGCCGATTCCTCATCACTACTTTCTGTATGTTCCAGAGAACCACATCAAGCTAGAGGAGGACCACTCGAGCCTCCGACAGCAGTACTATGAGCTGAAGCAGCAACACGACGACCTCACGCACAAGATGAGTTTCTTCACCACCGAGTCACAGGTCGACTTCTCCGAGATCGAGGAGGCGCTCATGCTGATCAAGGCTAGAAAGGTACGCACCGCGCTGATCAAGGCTAGAAAGGTTCGCTCGTGATTGACGGTTATGCTTGGCCATAAGTTTTCTTAGTTTGAATATGATTTTATTTGATTCATTTTGTTACACAATTTAAAACAACGTTTGAAAACTCAGGTATTGTCCTCATTATGAGGATATCGTATTTGATAGCCCTCGCCATAAGTTTACTTGCCCAGGATACACATGAACTTGCCTGAGGCCAGCGTACTGGTGTTAATGTAGAGGCCTGATGTATTGACATATTGTGTGCTTCCGTGGCGAATGGGTAGGGAGGAGTTGGACTAGTGACCAGAAGGTCAAGGGGTTTGATTCACAGTTGTGTCTGGTGGTGGGTGTTGAGCAAACTTACCTCTAACAGGTTGCACACTGCTCCGTGGTACCTACATCGTTAAATAGGTACAGGTCAGGCAAGTGAACGAATAAAAAGTGAGTGATAAGCATGTCTGTGCCACGGTAGCGATGTGCTGTATGCTCCCAGGGAGTTGAGAAAGATATCGTGTGATAAGGATGCAAATGACCTGGTGTGAATTTAAAGTCAAGAGAACACTAGAATTATGACTATAAACCTCCAAATTTACATTACATTTACATTGTGTGTTTGTGCCGTTTGTTCCTGCAGGAGGAGACGGGCCACAAGGAACTGGACTTCCTGCAGCGTGTCGATGACGACGAGAAGGACAAAGGTCGGTGATCATCTGGGCTTCCTTGAACTGTTATACTACAAGAGTTTTATGTTGATTGCTAACACTTAAAAGTTATTTATTGTATCTTCTTCATGATAGAATGGTATTTGAGCACGAGATTGGATTAAAATTTAGCATGCTGATGTTTGATTGACACTCACTTCGCTCGTGTCAATCAAACATCAGCATGCTAAATTTTACGATTAGCATGACAATCGAGTGGTCAAATCCTACATTTTTCACTTGAAGAAGCATCAATGATGCGAAAATTTGTGATTTGAATAAACTTTCATACCTTTTGAACTGTACAATCTGTTGTGTTTCAGACTGTGAGAAGCTGGTGCGAGAGCTTCAGGCAGAACACGCCGACACGATCAACGAACTGGAGAAGACGCGCAACATGCTCATAGTACAGCACAAGATCAACAAGGACTACCAGATGGAGGTACAGACCAAGTTTTATAAACCTTATCGCTAATCTCATGGAGTCTATACATAGCATATGGTCTCATTTTGTATTGTATTTTGTTCTTCCTTAAATAAAAACATTTTTGAACAATTTTTGTGATTGGTTATAATATAGCATAGGAAGAACAACATGAAATACAAAATGCTTTATAAATCATTTGGGTGGAATTCATGTTAACATTCTTTATGTATTTTATGTGTCATAGATGCATATATTCATATTTTTTTGCAAAGTAAATTGTGGAATTCTAGAACCGTGATTAAGAAAGTGAAAGGTACAAGTACCAACTTTGGAGAGTTAGTAACTTTCATAAACCACATGCCGGAATTCTGAAATTACTAATGTGAGTACAGATTACAGTTCATGCAGCAGGTGTCTCTGTTTGCAGGTTGATTCTGTGACGCAGAAGATGGAGGAGTTAAAGTCGGAGTACGAGGAGAAACTGGAGGAGTTTGCCCAGTTACTCGACATCCGAGCTGCCAGGATTCGGGTAATACAGCTACTGCTTCTAAAGCTATGTGTGGAAATATTATATGGACTGTTTCATAGAAGATTGATTTAAGAATTGTTTATTTTTAAGCATTCAGTCAGTATTACTGCAATTATTATGGATTTTTTTATACCGGTGGTATTTCTAGGCAGTTGTTTTTCCATGTACGTTGAGGTCTGCTATGGAAATAAGACTTTCCATTTTTATGTGATACCTTTTTAGTGCTCCTTGTTTGTCACATGGTTTAAAATTTTCATTATACATGTATATGTTTTTCTTTTATATCTTTTACTGCTATTTATTTACTTATTTATTTTACGATTTCATGTATGTAAAGGTAATACCTGTGCTAGGCGAAATGATTCATTATTGAGTGCTAGGATTATTTAAAAGAAGAAAAAGAAGAAGAATCAAATCAAATGGAAAATCAGTTCTTGAAGAGATACAATATCAGTAAAAATTTACACCCTTTAAATATACACTCTGTTAAATTATTATTCTTGTGACCTCTACAGAAGCTAGAGGGCCAGCTGCGTGACGTTGCGTACGGGGACGCGTCAGTACCGTATCGCCGCGGGCGACGGCGCTGACGACGAGGACGACGCGGAAATCGAGGCCGAGGACGAGACGCTGAGACTCGAGCGCGGACAGAACCTCTTCGAGATCCACGTCACACGGGTAAGTGACCAGTCTCCCAACGACCTGGTGTAAAATATGATGTATAAAGTTGTGAAAACAACACTTGAATCAAGACTCTAAACCACCAACACATTTACATGAGTGTTACTGACAATGTACTTCATCTTTGAATGTACTTCGAGATCCACGTCACATGGGTACGGGAAATTGTCGGGGAAACCTGTAACGCTTTGGATGACCGTGGAATCAAACTCACGATCTCCTGATGCCACTAGACTGGTTATTTGTGTGTAGATCAGGCGCCTTAGCCATTGGGCCAGCCGTCCTGGACGCTCAGAGACATGCTCATACTGGGCCAGCTTTATAATCCAGGTTTAGGTTTTGCCCACTTGCCCATTTTCAAGCCATCAGGCGCGTGCATGATACTAATTATTTACCGTGCCCAGGGCCACTTCTAAAGGTACGCTATGGGTGGGGCAGTATGGGGACATCCTGAATGGGAATAAGAACATTGTCCTTCATTTTTGAAAAGTTTATCCTTTTTTTTGCATCGCTGGACATGGGCCTAAATGTAAATGAAAGTCATGAGATCAAAATTGAATCAAGACATTTACATGAGTATCCCAAACAATGCCAGTGTCTCGCTCTCCAGATTATCACTGCTGTTCTCCCATCCCCACAGGTGTGTCTGCCTACGGTGTGTAGTAAACTTAAGCTTGTTCTAGGTTTCGAGATCCACGTCACACGGGTACGGGAAATTGTCGGGGAAACTTGTAACGCTTTGGACGACCGTGGAATCAAACTCACGATCTCCTGATGCCACTAGACCAGTCATTATGTGTAGATCAGGCGCCTTAGCCATTAGGCCAGGCGTTCTAGATGCTTGACGCTCAAAGACATGTTCATACTGGGCCAGCTTTATAATCCACTTTTAAGTTTTGCCCACTTGCACATTTACAGCCCATCAGGCGCGTGCATAACACTCGATAGTTCACCGTGCCCAGGGCCACTTCTTCTACAGGCACACTATGGGTGGGGCAGTACGGGGACATCCTGAATGAGAATAAGAACATTGTCCTTCATTTTTGAAAAGTTTATCCTTTTTTGCATGCATGGTTCCCACTCCTTCACGGATTCGGGAATAGTAAGGGAATTTCGAAAAAGCCCTCACGGGACCGGGAAAAGTCAGTGAAATACGATAATTGATGATAACTCCGTGATAACAAGGGTTTTGTGTGCAGAATACATCATTGAGTTTATCGCCGCTAAACATAAGTCTATATTGTCAATAAAGTTTTATTCGATGTTGCGAAGCGGTGCCCGTTTGAATGATATAGGCTAAAATCCAAAGCACATGTCTCTTGTGTACAGCCGCTTATCGCCGATTGGGCGAGCTGCACTGCCTCATTTAATTTTAGCCAATGAGAGCGCAAGCAGCTATTTGCTGCAAATTGCAATGGCTGTCAGGTGAAAAGTCATGGCAAAGTTAAATAATTTTGTAAATAATTGATTTTCATGGATATAATATGCTAACAACACAAATTCACACACCGGATGCTACATAAACCGATAGTTTGACGATCTACTGAAAGACAGTTCAACCGGTACTGTGTATGTTCCGATATTTCATGTCGAAGTGTGCAAACTCATTCACGTCGACATTGTTGATGTTTTTCACCTCGAACATATGAAATTAAAAGTTGGGAGACTGCTACATATTAGATACCCTCAAATGTAAGTCTTGCCTTTTATTTATTTTTGTTCTCTACATGCGTTTTTAATAGCCACAAGCAATAATATTATCGTACGATGACAGGAAGTGATAAAACTAGACTTCTTAAAATGACAGCTCCGTGCTGTCATTTTGAATCGAGGGACTGACCAGCTTGAAGTTTAAAAAATATTCTGGACATGTTAGATCATAATTTTGTTACCATTTGCTGAAAATAAGAATGCCAATTCGATTCTGAACACATGTGTAAAATTTTATAAAGAAATGACTATTTACGGAGGGTCTATTAAATAAATACCAGAAAGTCGTACACAGTGTTACCGTGTGACCAAGTGAATAGGGAATTGGACTCGTGACCAGCAGGCCATGGGTCCGATTCCTACATTTGGAAGGAATGAAGGTAATTTTTCACAAGCTATGGAATCTCACACACTCACGCACCACTTGGATTACTGCATCATTAAATGGACATACATAATGTAGTTAAAAAAGTATTAATGTGCTGACAGCAAGCTCATGGAGTAACATTTTTTTTTTATCAGAACTCAAAAATGGTGCTGAATATCAAAATAACATTTGTAGGAATGACACTTTTTTTTGCCTAATCTACATTAGTTCCTGTGATTAGAACTGATTATAATACATTATGACATCACACATTACAAACAGATAAATGATAAATATTAACACAGCACTGGGGAATCTGGTCAGGGAAAAGGTCAGTGAAAAGTCAGGGAATTTTGTCATCTGGGGAAAGTGGGAACCATGTGCATGTCTGGGCATGGACCTAAAATGTAAAGTCATGAGAACAAACTTGAATCAAGACTCTAAACCACCACCACATTCACAAAAGTATCCCAAACCGTGCCAGTATCTCACTCTCCCGATTATCAGTGCTCTTCTCCCATCCCTGCAGGTCTGACCCCTGAGGCACGTAGTAAACTTGGGCTTATTCCCGGTTTCACTGATGCCCAAAGCGCGTATAGTAGGAAACTTGAGCTTGTTCCAGGTTTCGCTGCTTTTTCCCGGTTTCGCTGACGCCCGAGGCGTGTTGTTTTAGGTTTCACTGATGCCCGAATCGCATATAGTAGTAAACATGAGCTTGTTCTAGGTGTCGCTGACCCCCGTTGTTCCAGGTTTCGCTGCGTTTTTCCAGGTTTCGCTGAAGCCCGAGTCTTGTTTTTCCAGGTTTCGCTGACACCCGAGGCGCTGCGTCAGCTGGGCGATGAGGAGCCGTCCGTGTTCTGCACCTGGGAGTTCTTTGAGTTTGAGATCCAGTCGACGCCGGTGGTGCGCGGGCCGAGGCCGGAGTACGAGTTCACATCACAGTACCTCGTCAGGGTCGACGACTTCTTCCTGCACTACCTACAGAAGGTGGGTTAGAATGGCGATATATACAATATAACTGAATGTATGTTTAGTTCATCCTGGGTTTCTTTATTCATGATTCAAAGAATTTGATTGTTACCAATAGAAACCATTGTTATTACCATTTTGGCGAGACTTTCGTTGACTTCGCAACAACTTCTTCGAGCCGAATGAAAATCTCAGACTCACATGACCACCATGGTGGCGGCAGTCATGTGACAGCAGAGTTTTGTGAACATAGTCTCGCCAAAATGGTAATAACAATGGTTTCTATTGGTATCCGTCAAATTCTTTGAATCATGTACAATATAGTTACATTTTAATAGTTTTTTTCAATTTTCAACCTTACCTCTCCCACTCTCTCTATCACATCACTCTAAAAAGCATGTTTCTACTGTGATAGACAGCTTACTTCTTCCTACACTACCTGCAGAAGGTGGGTGTAGACAGGCTTACTAGCACCAGTTTATTAAGAAATACCTTAGAAATGCGAGTATTAGTCTACTCAACTATAAGTAGACACCCAGCCTTTGGCCATCGAAAAAAGAATTTCAGTTAAGATTATTTTAAAATGCTTGAAAATCACCCAAAACATAAACATCCAACGCACCTCCAGAAGGTGCGTTGGACTGGCGATATATACAATATAGTTACATTTTAATAGTTTTTTTTTATTTTCAACCTTACCTCTCCCACTCCCTCTATCATGTCACTCTAAAAAGCATGTTTCTACTGTGATAGACAGCTTACTTCTTCCTACACTACCTGCAGAAGGTGCGTTGATATACCTAATAGTTTGGGATTTTTTTTCTTTAATTTTCAATCTTCTGTCTCTATTTCTCTCTCTCATCTCTCTCTCTTTCTCTTACTTTCTCTCCATCTCTTTCTCTCTCTTTCACTCTTTCTCTCTGTCACTAGCAAGCATATGTAGCACTGAACCCACTACCTGCAGAACGTGGGTTCAATGTTACCAAAGACTTCAATATGTATTTGCAAAAAGATCCATTGGATTTCTTTCTTATATCGATTGATTGACTAATTTTGAGATAAATCCGTTTAAACTTAGTGTCTGAATATTTTGGGACATTTTTCCATGTCCATCGTTTGACACTTCCTTCTACTGGCCGTTCACATTTATTTCGGTATACAAGAAATATTGTGTTTTTGCTTTTCATGTCCATCAACCAGCATCCGTTGCTATTCCTGCTAAAACTAAAAGTCACAACCTAATATGTCCCTACAAACTAAGTAACAAAAGCTTCCTTATAACTGTAGGCAAGGAGAAAATATTCCAGAATCGACAATATTTCACCAAACGTCATGGCGTCTTTTGTTTACGTTTTGTTCAGGGCGCGTGATTCTAGTCTAGCTAGGGAGCGCTGCGTTTCTGATATAATTCATACAAAATTTTAAATTTGATTACCGCCGATTATAGCCAATCATTCTATGCTATATACATTTATAAACATTAAATAGAATTATTGAAGCCTAAATAAGCAATGAGAACAAAATACCATGGTTTAACAGGTGATGAGTTTCTTGACTCAAGACCAAAACAACTTATGCTCCTCGAAAAATCTTGCGGTCATAATAAAATGAAAATAATATAAATAACGTCAGAAACATTAAAAAATTGAATGCTCATTTTTCTGCATTAAAGTTGACAAGGAAAATTACTGTGATAAAAATAAACATGTAAATAACAAAGGTATCATAATAGTTGAAGATTCGTATTGTATGTCCACATATAGGTTGAAAAACATAGATTCCGGATAACTATACATCATTACTGTGGTAGGATTCAGAAATGAGTAAACTCTGTTTTTCTTGTATACCAAAAAATATGTGAACGACACCAACATCAACGCAGATGTTCAATATATCTTCAATGTATCATTGTGAAATGTTTAAAACCACATTATCGGAATAACGTTCATTTACGGTTTTCCGTTCGTTTGTCTATTTAGAATATTAGATTACTCAAACCTTGTTGTAGGACTCGTGCACCCTTGAGCTCCACCAGTCGTTCGGCACGGACTTCCGTACGCTCGCCGCGTGCCAGCTCAAAATGCGGGACATCCTCGATCGCTCCCACGCGCGCTACAACGGAACCGCGCAGCTCATAGGTGAGGACAGAGGCTACGGAGGCTGGTGTTTTACCGGTATTTTCTTATGCTTTCAAGGCACAGTGAATGCGGGGTTCACTGAACAATATATCTTTATTTTGTCATTTTGTGGAAAGTTATTAATATTTATACTGTACTTGTATTTATATTATTATTATTTAATTGTGATAGTTACAAGACATTAAAGCCTGCATATGTATACATTATCATGTAAACAAATCTGTATATTAAAAAAAATAAAGAATATAATTGGAAAAACTTTGTATATTACAAATACAAAAAGACATTTAGGTGGCAGCCATTTTAGTTATTTAATATCTTAGTTTTGGTCTTTATTCTTTTACTGTTTTAAATTCATATCGGAATATTAGGCATGATCATTCCCATGGGTGCACATTTAAAACCTTTTTAAAATGAATTCAACAACTGCAGAACAACAAATTGAATAACCAATACAGGTCTGCATAACCTGTGTGTACGTCTAGCAAACTCAAAATGGCAAAGAACTGTGATTTTCCAGACCACAGATTCATTCGTTGTGTAAATATGTGTATGAACGTTTTGTTGAAGGAAAACATTCGAGATAATAGTGACTTTGTAGACCCAAAGATACCCCTTTCTAAAGATTTCTTCATTACCTGTGGTGACGTGTGTTCAAGTTAGGAACATTTCCACTCCACGTAGCTCCCTAAACTTTTGATATGTTATGCTAAGGACCTAACTGAAATGCATTTCATCAACAAACGTTTAGTGCAATTTGTTCGAGGTTCAGGCCTCATTTGACACAGATTGACTGGACTATTTGTGCTTCCGTGGCCAAGTGGATAGGGAGTTTGACTCATGACCAGATGGTCGTGGGTTTGCTTCCCGATCGGATCTGGTGGTGGGTGTTGAGCAAACTCATCCCTAAAGCAGTTGCACACTGCTCAGTGGCACCTTTACGTTAATTAGGTACAGGTCATTGGGTAGAAAGAGTGAGTGAGTGATTGTGTGAGTGATTAGCATTGTGCGTTGAATGCAAGCTGCTACCGATGCAAGCAATTGAAGATTAATAAGTGGGCCAATGACCTGGTGTAAATTGTAAAGTCGTGAGATCAAAACTTGGATCAGGACTATAAACCACCACATTTACATTTACATTTACTATTCTGTCTGCTGTAGGCGTTGTGAACGGGCTGAGCGGAGTGAGTCTGGGCACCGTGGACTACTGGGTACGGCTCAAGGTGCCCATGGAACAGGCGCTCAGGCTCTACAAGGTATGATACCAGGGTGTACACTCTTGTTTCCATTCAAAGTGGTCCGATTCAAAGCCTGAACCATTACAGTTTCTGGTGACCCAGGGCATCACGAGTGACTGAGAATATGTGGGTGTGTTTATGAGTCACGCAGGGTCAGGATTAGTCCCTTGTTTGCTCGTATTCACAAGTACTTGTGGAGGATGGGTAAGAAGTTTTGATAACTTGTCCTTTTGATGAGTAGCAATTCTGGTCAATTTGGCATACAGGTGTAGAGTTTGTGCTTGGAGTATGAGTATGTTTTTTGCAGGACAAGTAGATATTTGAGGTTTGTTTGTCCTGCTGACGAGTAGCACTTTTCTACCTGATCATGACCTTATACACAAATATACATATAGACATTTTTCGTCTTGTCATCTGGAGACCATTGTTAAGAATGCTTCTTGAGGATGTGAAAACAACCATGTGCTATGTTCCCAAAGCCTAATTCCCCCTCTCCCCTGTACTGTGTAGGACACTAACCCTCCCTCTGACCTGGTATACAAATGTACTACTGCTAATGTACTACCGCTAAATGATAACGTAAGCAAAGACAAAAGCTTATTCTACACATATTTAACTTGTGTAATAAAGTGGCACATTTGGCTGCATAGAAATAATGTTAAATACAGTTGTCAAAGTAAATTAAGTAATATACAAATTATAAATAATGTCTATAAATATTGTTCTGTTCATTTAAACTACTTAAAAAAAAGTATGACAGCAAAAATAATATTATTCAATGATTGGATGCTTTCCTAAGGTAAAATAATTAATTTGGCTTATTGAATTATTGGCAATAACTTTGATTTACTTATATGATGTAACCAAACATTGTAAACTTGGTGTTCTAACTATGTACTATACATCATTAAATTGATATTTTTTCTATGTGGAAGAAACCAAATAAATGGCATCATCCAATGAAATGATGTGAAACAAAAAAAACTTTCCTCTCCCTCTGTAGGAGCGTAGCAAGGCGCTGGGTTACCTGGACAGTAACGTGCGTGGCACGGAGCAGACTCTGGCCGCGCTGGACGAACTGGCGGCCCAGAGACCGCCGGACAACATCAACGAGCTCACGGTCACCGTCAGGCAGTGTGCCGGGGTGCAGGGCAGGCGGCAAGGTGAGGGCAGCGGGAGGGAGGTCATCGTTGGTCATGGGGTCATCGCACGTTGGTAGGTCAATTGTGGGTTCAATCGCAGGTCAACCAACCAGAACCTGCGATAGCATAAACGAGGAAACGATTTAGTCTCTATCAATGTTTATCTAAATAATTCCCAGAATGCATTGTAAAACATGCAAAAGCCATATGATTTGGTTTGTTTGTCTCAATAACGCCCAGAATTCATCAATAAGAAACTCGTGTATAATGAACTGACTGCTGTTTCTGCAGGCATCCAGCCGTCTCCGTACTGCGTCTACAAGTTCTTCGACTTCGGCGACCACGACTCAAACATCGTTGCCGGGAGCAACAACCCACAGTTCCATGACAGCAAGACGTACCCGGTTGCCATGACAGCAGACCTCGACAAGTACCTCAAGTCGCAGGTGGGTCTCTTGATGTGCACCACGAGGTCGTTATGGATCAGTTACAAGCATAGCCCATCAACTACAAACATTGGGACTCAGTGATCGTGATGTGCACTGAAGAAACATTGGTTCAAGTTCATGGAAAATCCAATAGTGTCGTTTTATTTTTATTTTTTTTGGGGGGGTAGAACAGGGCACACCCATCCTGTCCGATATGTTTTTATGTCTAAACAATTGTAGCACAGCTAATAATGAACTCAGAATAGATAAACACAATTTTTATCATTCATTATTAATGTTTTCTGTCAATGTGTCAAATATCAAACAAGTTCTAAAATAGTTTCAATTCTGAAATTTTTTATCCAATTTTTCATGTTTATTTATCATTTCAGGCCGTAAACTTTGTAGTGTAGGATATCAATTTTTAACTCCCCCTCTAAGCCAATCAGAATTGAGTATTCCCAGCAAACATGAGAGAACTCGCTCTGTTGTGAATCTTTTAGGGAAATATTTATTTTATATGATGAAAAGAACACATATCCATGACATTTTATGATACATGTATTTTACCGCATTCATGAGTATATCGTTTTGAAGCAAATGCAACCTTTAATATATTCAGTGTCTCATTGGTCGATGTCGGGCTGACATTATTTTATATCAAATGTATCTCTAAGAAATTTTAATCTTGCAAAATAATGTGTGACACATTAATAAACTATGTAATAACGTTATTCTATGTATTATGTATGTGGCAGTAGGTCGCATTTTATGTACAATTGTCTTTCCTTACCACAGTTTATTCACAATATATATGATTTTATTTTTATTTCACAAAAAGCGTTTCATCTCTATAGAGACCTTCTCCATAGAAATGAAACGCTGTTTGTGAAATAAAAAGAGAATTATATATATGGTGAATAAACTGTGGTAAGGAAAGACAATTGTACATAAAATGTTAATAAACTATATAAATCAATCAATCAATGTTATCGTGACACTGAGCGTGTTGTTCTCTGTTGCAGTCTCTGTCGATCTACGTGTTTGACGACACCGACCCGGAGGAGGCTGCCTACCTTGGCGTCGCCAAACTGCCCCTATTACCGCTCGCCCACGACAAACCCATCAAGGGCACGATAGAGCTACACGCCGTGAGTCACGCTACTTTATCATTCATGGGTTACCACGCCCCAGAAGTATCCGATAACCCGGAGAGGGTTATCTTCAAATAGGCGTGATACTATGGTTATCATGCTTGTACTCAGCCAGACTACTTATTCACATTTTTTAAAACAGTCTTGTAATTGTTTAGAAAAAAATTATGAATACAAAACCGGGTTCGTTGTGTAACATGAATTATTTTATCAGGATTCGTTCTTGTGGCACATCAGGCTCGGCGTGATATGCCTGAAGAACTCACCTGATAACGTAATTCATATTACAAACTCACCCTGTTTTGTCTATTTATCACATATTGACGCATAGTTTCATGGGTTATCATGCTCCATGACTGACTGTATTGTATTGATAACTCGCATTGATTCATGTAGTTGTGCATTACGAAAAGTGACTGTTCTGATTCTACGTTATTATCAAAGTGACTGTACTGATGGTACTTTTTTTATTTATAACTTAATTTCGGACAAAAATCCACATAAAAACATGCATGATAAAAACAAACTGACTGTGCTGATGACTCGACTGCCCTTGCTGCTGCTGCTGCCTTAGATGGACGGCTCTGTGAACGGGACGATGGACGTGTCTCTGCGGTGGCGGTTCACGTACGTGCCTCCGCGCGGCAGCACGCTCACCGCCGCGCAGGCCGCGATCCGCGGCGGCACGCAGGACGAGCCCGAGAAACTACACCTGCTGCCCGGCGAGGAGGAGGCACTGCAGGCATCAGTCATAGCAGGTACCGGGGGCAGGGGGTCCTCATAGATATATCTAATATCACGTGTCGGTTCTTAACCCATTCGTATCGGGATGTCCCTTGAGGGACATTTTTACGCACGATTTTACTCTGAAAAGTCCCTCGCTTTATCACCGTTCTTCACACGTAAACATGGGATCATGCTCTCAGTTTTTACACTAGTGACAACAAGAAACGCCTTACCTTCACATTTCGATGTAAATTTTGTGGAAGAGAAGCAAGGTTTTGATTATATTAATACATCATTTCTAAGGATACATATATATGCACACCAAACACGAGATTTAGACTGCGAAATTCAAGCTCAAAATACTCTAATTTAGACGAAAATTACCCCGTGTCGTATACCATCTTAAAGGGAAAACCCTGTTCTCTTCAGTTCAGACTGAGGCGATTATTGTTTTCAATGACATCACTAGGAAATACGTACTTAATATTCCTGCTTCCAAATAAGGATGTTAATACTCAGCCTCGAGCACATCGTGCGTTGTCACCATAAACCCACTTTTTGTCTGCTTTGATAACGGCTAATGCAGCAGCTACTCTTGATTGCATCGCGCTATGATCGGTGTTGAGATATGAAGGCGTGCGATAAAGGCTAATTTTCCATTGCAAATGGCGCCATAGTTAAATTGCTTGAAGGTAAGATATTTTTTTGAAACGAATGGATTATCATCATCACAGTAACATACCTATCATGAATTCACTTGTTGGATCAATTATAAACCGATTATGAAGTCATGGACGAAAGGATATTTCTCAAATCACACGCATTGTTTTATAATTCATCTTTCTAAAGTGTATCTCGAACCTGTCATTTTTCATCGAGGCCGGCAACAGTCTCATGTTTGGAAAATATTCTAGACAAATATAGCCATATTCCTATTACTGGGTCGTAAAAATAAGAAACTCTATGCGATTTTGAATACACGTGTACAATTAATGTAAAAAAATAAGCATATATGGAGGCCCCAGAGAAGTTATTGTCTTTGACGTAAAACTGTCAAATGGCACGGTTTGCTAGTGTTTACATTACGTGTTGGCGTTTTCCGTATGCCGATACGAATGAGTTAATGTATTTGTATATTATAGTTAAGATTCATCTATGCTGGCTATATGTACATAAATGTAGAGTTTAATACTTTGAACCAATGGCTATATACAAGAAACCTTGTAAGCTTTCACCCGTACTTAGGGCTTCCTCAGACATCATCACAAAACAAGGTGACATCCTGTAATGTTATGTATTAACTTGTGCAGATGAGTATCTTATATAAACTTTACAATTTAAAATTCTGTTTTTTTTAAAAAAGTATATAGCGTAAGGGTTCAATAAGTATATGTATATTTACTGCTATATGTAGTTATCTAAACATAAAAAAGTAATCATTTGTTTATTTAAACTTTCGAGTCTATAGACTCTTCATCAAAAATCCAAATCGAATTTGACACGAAAATTGAATGAACAAACGAATGAATACTTTTTGATGTTGGGATGACAATATATAGCAGTGAATATGCATACACTTAAATGAACGTTACAATTATTCACGGAGGCATGTTGTGTGTTCTGATGCTGTTCCCTGCTGGTATTTGTAGGTGCTCCGGGAGTGAAGACCCCCAGCAAGAAGCCTCCGCGGGGCCCCGGGGCGGCCTCCACGCCCAAACCCCCCCGCAAACAGCCCCCACCACAGGAGGAGGTGAGACACAGCCATCTATCAGAGGGGAGGGGAGGGGGGATAGTTATGTTATGCTTCTTGGAGTGGGGAGGGGGGCAGTTGGTGTCCATTTATCCAGATTTTAGTTTTTATCTGCTGCTGGTTTCTAGGTTAAGGAAGGTATTCGTGCTTCAGGCTCGGTGCTAGTGAGCGTGGGCCCAGTCACTTACTTGGCTGAGGGTCAGAGGGGGGTCAGGGGAGATAGTTGTCTGTCACTTTGTCCTTGTAAACATCCATCTATACAGATTTTAATTTTCATCTGCTGTGTGTACCAGTTTGTGGGTTATTAGGGAAGGTATCTTATCAGACCTCTGGATATTAGTGATACATACCAATCACTTAGTTACAGAACTTTGGTCTATACCGGGCCTTTTTTACCCCAAATGTCTCCAATGTATTAATATTGTGGTTGTCTTTCTGTTAACCCAAATGCATACTTACAATCCAATATTTTGTGAATAAAATGCCATAATAGATATATTTCTTGATTTTGTGTAAAATCCATTAAAACTTAGTCTTATTGTCTTAATACTTTTGGACATATTCAATGTCCATCTTCCGAGACTTCATTTTCTGTCACCAGGCGGCAGCACTTGACAGATGGACATTGAAAATATCCAAAAATATGAAAATACTGAGTTTTAAAGGATTTTACACAAAATCAAGAAATATATCTTTAAAAAAAGAAATCCAATGAATCTATTTACCAAAAAACGCCACAATTTTTTTCAAGATGGATATGGATAGGGATGAAAGGCAGTCAAACGTCAACAGGGCTTTAATGGACTTCTTGTCCTCAAACCCTGCGGATGCAAAGTCGATATCAGAAATGTCAGGAATATCGGAGAAATCAGAGTGGCCGGAGAGGTCACACCTTTCTGTTGCTAAAGCTACCAAATCAAAATCTGCAAAGTCTATGAAGTCCATGAAATCCCTGAAATCTATACCAAAAATTACGACGTCAGAGTACCAAAGAGAAGATACTGCATCACCCAATGGCGAAGCAGTGGAAAGAAGTGCAACAAGACTTGCTGCATCTAGCGTTCAGAATGCAAAATCGTCCAACATTGATGTGGTTTTCGAAGCAGCGAATTCACGGTCATCTGGGGTGAAAGTACCTCAAATTAGCAAGACTCCGTCAGCAAACTATTCCGATGATTTTAGTAGTGTGCCTGAGAGTATCCAATCGGAGGCGCCGATTTCTGATGAGAGTGGGATGACGGGAGGTACATCGAGGAGTAGGTCATCAAGACTGCTGGGGTCTGAACCGAAGGAAAGCAAGTCAAGATCGCAAATGTCCGAGGTCATTGGTACAAAAGAGTTTTCAGATAATTCAAGCTATAGTATGAAAAAGTCATCGCAGATGTTAAAACTTGACGAGGAGAAAAGCAAGTCAAAGTCGACCCTGCTTACTGTGCCAAGTTTACGGAAGACAAAGTCAAGGTCAAAAAAGTCATCTTCTAGCCTTAAAAAAGATGCTTCCTCTACTAGTATGAAAAAGTCGTCAGCATCTTTAGCACCTGAAGTGAAGAAAAGTAGGTCAAAACCGTTTGACGATGTACCTCAAATCAGGAAATCGGCGTCACCAACGTATTCGGATGATTTTAGCAGTGTGGCTGAAAGTATAAGTACCGGGAAGTCGAAATCGGACTTTTCTCTCACGGAAGAAGAAAAAGCAGACGGTTTCCAGAGACTTTCAGCTTATAGTCTGCAAATGGGAAGTTCTTCCTCTGCTATGATAAACATAGAGAAGGGAAAGTCAGACAGCATGGAACCGGATGCCGAACAAAGTTCGTCAGGACTAGATCTAACTGGTCCTATGAAAGGATTGTCGGAAGCGTCGGCACTCTCAGCACAGAAAAACGCTGCTCTGGTATGTGTGTAGTCTTAAATAGGTTGTTCCCAATTTGGTTTTTGACTTTTTAAGCGTTGGAAGTTGGTTTGTTTGATTTTCTTAGTTATTGAGTATCGTAAAACTATCGTCAAATACATTTCAATTTTCTGTAGAATTATTATCGATTTGACATTTTACTGATACCAATTAATGTTGGTTACTTTGAACTTTGAATTTTAGTCTTTTGGTAAGTAAGATATTAAAAGATGAAAAATATACCGGGTAATTCTTGAAAAATGAAAAAGATCAAGCCCTATATTTTTGAAAAAAAATGATATTCATCATTTACACTGTGTTAGATTATTCTTCTCTGGCTGTATACAAATGCTATATTTTTATAAAGAAACCCAGTAGCACGCAGAAAGCTGTATCTGACCAATCAGCTTTGGAGTTCTCATTTGCTAATTCGGTATGTCGATTACCTGCTGTTATGAATTGTGTTTCGCTTTATTTTGCCTTTCTATTTGTTATTATTCTGTTTGAGTGATCATATTACAAGAAAACAACTCGGATGTTAAAACAAGGCAGGTTTAATTTGTTAGAATCTATGGCCAACGTTTTTCATTTTTAAATCTTAGACATATATCTAATTAACATTGAGAGTCTTTTTCACCTGATAAAGTAATCTGCTTATTATATGGTGAGCACTATATTACTCTTGATTATCGACCTTATAGATTGGATTAATATTTTAAATTATGAATTCATTGAAGAAATTAGAGATTGAGTATTCATATAGATATTTGGTTTACCTCTACTTCCTTTGCTGAAGACTTTTTGAAAAATAAATAATGTCATTTATTGGTATCGATCGAAACATTCAGGAAGGATTACTTACAAAGGAGCAATAAATTTGCTGTGGATTGCAGACTATAAACTCTACCATCCACAACAGTACTGTATTTTATGCTTACACTAGTATTTCATGTCTCTACGAATGGTTATGATTCAGATAAAATGTGATCTTGATAACATGAATGACATTTAATGCAAGCTGGCTCCATTGTTTTCTATAATACAAAGTTCCTAAGACCACTGGTGTTTTGCTAGCAAGCAGTATCAGACCGCTCTGATGTGTCGGGCCTCGAGTTTGACTTCGCTGACTCCACGCTGGTAGGTCACAGTTAGACTAAGGGTTACTGTGTTGTTGATTCCTGTTTACTTTATCTATTTGTAATTAAGATCTTGAGCCTCATATATGGTCCAGATGTCAAGAGGACAAACCATTGCATACAGAAAGGTCTGGTCAGCAAACTCGCGTAGCTGTAAACTTAAAAGAATTTTCAGTATTTTCAAGATTTTTCAGATGACAAATTTGATTAAGCGTGATATGGTCATCTATTAAGATTTTTGACTGGTGGATGAATAGTCGTTTATTTTTTAGAAATTGCTGTATTTGAGCGAGCTGTCATAGCACAAAGTATGATGTTATGAGGCTGCAAATCTTATCGATATAGCTTAAAGTTTGGCTAAATCTTGATAGAAAATGCTGATGTTTACATGTTTAAGTTCCACTGAATCTACATTTTTTATATCGGTACCACAAAGATTTTTATAAAGATTTGTCGTGCATCACATCAAGATTATTTAAGAGTTTAGAAGATGCTAATTAAGATTT